>CH002331.1:1085981-1118678 GCA_000149265.1 Ciona savignyi
TTCCATCAATCCAGCGGTCATGTCTGTGGAAATCTTTATGTATGTTGCAAGGAATGCTCCAGACGATTTTGTGTCGATTTCCGCATCTCGAAAATCCTTTTCGGTAAACGTGATCCTCTGATTTGAGAAACCATTCCAGGCGAGCAAGCATAGCTTGGTCAAGCCGCAGACATTTTCCCTGAGATGTTCCGATCGGGCATATTTGTCCAAGCCGTATGCCAAAACACTTGTAACAGTGTCAAGCTCTATCTCTTCACCCAAAAGAATTTTCGAGTGAACACAATGTATGGTTACAATGCATATGACTGGAACATAGCAAATTGCATAAATATCTGGCAATACATATCGATATTGTTTGGTCGTGCGGCCGTTCCTCTAATTTGTTAAATCTATTAATTCCTTAACCTTTTGTTTTAAATGGTCGACTAAACTAATAAATATTAAAGTCAGATTAGATTTAATAATGCACATTTGCTTCAAAAATCCACCTGTCCAAAGAACAAAATTTGGTTTCATCATATTTGTGAAGCGGGTCTATTATTTATTACTTGAAGAGTTACAATTGGAAATCTACCAGCATATGGTAAACATTTGTGGGAATGAACCAATGGAAAATAGATATTTTAGCAACATGTTTGCCTCTAAATAGAAACATATTAATGCTGCCAAGAATTTATTATTATAATATCATGAAAATTTAACAGTTCAATAAAAATCAGAGTCAAATACGAAGATAATTATCGTACAAGAAATTCCCAATAAAACTATTTGATTACTAGCGCCATCTCACGGACCAGAAACAAGAATTATAATTTAAACATGGAAAGAATATCAAATCTAGGCTATAATGTTTCTGAAGAGCGACGATCTTGCCGCTGAAGCCGTGCAGCCCTACAAAGTTAGTCAAAGTTCATAATTATTAATATTCAAACTATGCTCATGCCTTTAGTTTATTAATTTGGAAAGTTGCTTTTGTAATACGGCATGGTGGTAATATGAAATCGTGTGAGATTCATAAATCATCGGTGTCCCCAGTTAGTATCGTATATACATCAGTCAAACATTAATTGTCGCTCATGTTGTCTTCCGTTACAAGCCATACAAGCATGGTCAATCAGAGAGGTCCGCAGATAATTACGTGTAAATCATTTAAAAGAACATTTTTTATCAGCATAGGGAGATTTTCATTTAGTGAAGCTTGATTTTTCTATGTTTTGATCAATCTTCCAGTTTATCACTCTGGTCCAGTCTATCAGGTCGTTGTGGCTGTCTGCAGAGAACAACCAGGTCCGGTCGGGGAATTCAAGCATGAAACAATGTTCTTTCCCAGCAACCACGCATTCATTGCATCGATAGCATATCCCCAAGTCAAGCGTTCGAATTGGGCGGAGGTTATTTGGGTTCTCGAAGTAGCTTAGCTCGTTCCGGATCACGGAAAACCATCTTTGTTTCCAACTTTTGACACTCCCTCCTTGCTTCGTTAGATATCCGGACTTGGAAGCTAACGGCAAAGCTTTGGTGTGCATCATCAGATCATCCAAAGTACAGTCATTTCGAACAGTCGAATGAAACATCATCTGCTGGTCGTACTCGTCTGGTTCGTTCACTGATTTGGGGTATGGGTATTTCAGAATCAGCATCATTCTTTTATCGAAGTTTCTCGATAGACTTCCCATGTCCCCGCATAAAATTAATTGATTCGCGACCACTCGCAGTAACTCGCTCATGCTTGCGAAGTTATGATGCGCAAACGTCACCCCGGTATCGGTTGATTCGATCTTGAAATGCTTCACTGCGTCACTGGTTCTCACTGAGATGCAATGGCCACCAGGGACGTCTCTGAGCAGGAATCCACCTTCCGTACCATTCGCCATAAGTAATGCTTCTGCAACGTGTCTGCTGATCCCACCGTGGTACCACCCCAACCCCTCCATGCTGGAACACTGCAGGGTCTAATTCTTTATCAATTATTGATAGTTATAACTAAAAATACAAAAAAAATATTATTTTAACACAAAAACCGTAGCCATAAATGGCTATTGGATACTTTAAGAATTGTGATTTTTAGAAAACGGATCTAGTGGCGAGCATAGCATGGTTTAATAACATCAAACGTAACATTTAGCTTACAAGTTTTGGACCGGATATAGTTTATTCGTCGCGCGTCCTATTGTGACACAAGTAATATTGGATCGAAACCAGCTGCGCACAATTCGTCCGACCGGTTAGTCTGGTAATTTAGTGCGACGCCTTTCAACCGAAAGGTTGTGGGTGGCCTCAGTCAAGTAATTTTTTTAACAAAAATTGTAAAGGAGTTTCTTTCAACACACTGTAAGATCCGCTGTGGCACGTTGTGGCCACCTGGTACTGGTGGAAGACAGTCATAAAAATGGACAACATTGAAAGCATTGGTTACGCTTGACTGCATACTATTATATCAGGCTTGTTATTGACTATCTTAAATAAGTTATTTGCGTCATAGCGTAAATTTTGCTTAAATTTGGCCATTAGGTTTAACTGCCAGCGTTTTCTTTTTACCAGATCTATATATTATTTACCAACTTAAAAGTATCTTCGCTTTGAAATATTTTATTATTAAGGAAAAATAAGATAGTCTTGGTTTTGCAAGAAAAATACACGTCATTTCATTATATTAAGAACTCGGCAACGTAGTTACTTCCGTGTTTAAGCAGTGAATTTACTTACGAGGATATGATTCACCGGCTGCCAGCGTGCGTATAATCATTAAGTAATATGATTAATTGTGATCGGATACAGAAATTGTATGTTATAAGTTTAAATTGCAAGTAACAAATTTACAATCCGTTTTACATATAAAGTATATAAAATTTGTATTAAGAGTAATGGAATGGTAAAAATACATTAAAAAAGTAAATCGCCCTTTTCACTTATTTTAAATCAAATTTTAACTAGCCTTTATAATACTCATCTTTAAATCAATTTTTTAGCCTTTATAACTCTTTTACAACTCTTGTATTCCTTAGTAAAGCTGTTTGCTGCAGTAAAGTTACTTTTTTGCCCTCGAAGAAATAACTGCTAAAACTTCCAATGTGGTAAAAGTGACTGGCCATATGACCATGCACGCCTATACACAATCTATACGTGAGTCAACATAGTGGATATTAGCACCACAGTAAGTTGCTGCATACGTTCAATTGCAGGAAGTTATCGTCACAAGAATAATGGATCTCTTATCCGATTATACCTAGCTGATGGAGCACTCCTAGTTCAAGTTAAAAGTTGTCTTTAAATTAAGTTTGTAAGACTGCACCTTTCAGGTTGCATTGCAGATTGCCGCGGAATGTCGCGGAAATAGATTGCCGCGGAATGTGTATAACGTGTGTTTGTATCTTTCAGGAACGACCATGCACTGCAATACCGAATTATCAAAAGCTGAAAGCCAAAGATTTGAAAACTTATTTTTTGCCTCAGGAAACAGAGTCACGTGGCTGACCGAGAATGGATTTTTTTCCCTGTTCTTGTGTGCTGGTTGCAGCTGTTTGGGCGTCAGACTATCACCGGAAATATCCCGGGATCGAAACCAGCCAATTCCAGTCTGCCTTATCCATGTAAACAATTTGTTTTGTAATTAGCGCTGGTTACCTTTACCCAGCGGAATATAGGGCTGAACAAAAAAAGAAAGGTGTCGATTGCATAGAAAATCAACCAACACAAAAAATTTTCATGTTGGTTAAACAGTATTTGTAAAAAACGCTTCACCATAGAAAACACATTGCAATACCATGCAACTTGTACAAATTCCCTATGCCATAAAGCTTCTTTAACCCAAATCCCCGAGAAGAAGTAGGCTATATGATTATATTATCTTGTCCCTTTTACAAGCATACAACTCAAAGTGTTAAATATTAAAGCAAATTTCTTTTTCATTTCGAGCTCTGCGCCAGGCGAGAGTCATATTACAGGCATCAACAAATTTCTTTCTTTTTGACAAGGTCGGTTGAATTGGAGGACCTACCCCCGTGCCTTCCCCGCGCAAACAATGGGATAATTAACAGCAAACAATAGGATAATTATCGTCAAACAATGGCCTATCGTTACTATGGAAGTCTAGAGGCCCGAACAGAGCGAGAGAAAGCTTGTGTCGCGACGTTGTTTGATAAACCAATTCTAACAGGCTTATGCTTGTAGGCCGCCTTTTATTTGAAAGGAAACTAAGAGATCTGATAGCTGCTCACCGGTTGTATGTTGTTTAGTTGAGGACACTGGGAAATAGAAAATTTGGGTTTCTATTTTGGTGATGATAACAACAGGATTTAGTTATATTTATTCAGATTTCAGCTAGGAATATCATTATTTATGTAAAGTACTCAGGATTATTATTTAATAATATTATCGAATTAGCAGAGATATTAATACATGATGTTTTTAGAGTTAATCTTTCCAAAGTTTAGAGTTAATCTAATAAAGTGAAAGATTAAGGTCACCATGTCACTATCTACTACATATGGCGTTGTTAAGCATGATACAAAAGAAAGAATATTTCTTTTTTACCGAGCCAAGTTTCGAAACCTTAATTAGGTCGTCAATAGGACCGTTCTTATAAGAGACAGTATATGTATATATGGGTCGCGTTAACCATTCAGCTACACGACCGTACAAGAAAGATTTTTTTATAATCGGACAGATAGGATATTGTTGTTTTACTCTCGGCGAGTTTTGTTACTACATTGTATTAGGGAATGTTTAAGCTATTTTAATACCGTCTTACCGTGGAGATTATAAGTAGTTTCTCTTTCGAGAGCTATTCACTGATATATTGGTCCTTAGTGCAATAACACTTGTGAAATAACAATAGTTTTACGTGATTTTACAATAGAAGTTCGAGTCAAGAGTTCAAGTGAAAGTTTCAGGGACTTTACAAACTTCAGCGGTTTATTCATATTTCGATATATTGCTAACGAAAAAGTTGATGTTTAAGAAAATGACCTATTTCAATGCGTAATAACAAAAATCGAATTGACTGCGCGATTTAAGTATTAAGTGGTCAGTAATAGCGACAGAACTTTAAAATTATTTAATGGCTCTTAAAATAGCGAACTACAAAGTCGATTTTCAAAGTTTGCTTTGCTAATAGGGGCTGTGATACTAAGCCAGCATGACATTAGCGACACTGCCCACACCGCGGATTCCGACGACCTCGCGGGAAAGTCGGGCGAGACATAGAAGAAGCGCCACCCTGCCAACCAGACTGCCGAATATCATTCCCAGGTCCACTCTTGTTACGCCGGCTATCACCAGCATAAACCCCGTGCAAAGGTGAGTTTGATTTCAGTAAAATTTTCGTGGAAAAAATTTTGGTACAATTGTGGTCAGGTGATGCGAACAGGGGCGGTTGACCGATAATTGGTGGAAAATAAATTGTAGTTGTCTGTGTTAATTAACAACAATATCCACTAGAAAACACACACATACACACGCACACACACACACACAATAACACACGCGAATTGTTACAGTGTACCAACCATCACAACCCTAAAATTGTTTAAAGTAAGTTTATCTTTTATCCTCCCCATCCGACCAGCATAAACGTGTGATACCGGTGTGGTAACACTCCCTTGCGTCTTTTCGCGGATAAATTTCATTATTTTTCGTTTCCTTGCAAACATAGAATCGACGTCTTACATCCACCGACCGTGCCAAGACGCACCGTGTTTCTCGAAACAGGGGAATCCCAATACCACATGCAAAGACGCTGCATATTGATGCAGCAGCAGAAGTGGATGCGAGAACACGGGGAGTGGCAGAAACCATTGTACGGAACCGCAGCAGTGAAGGAGAATTACAGGTTCCTGCGTGTTTGTTGTGTTTTAAGCCGGGTAAGGTACGGTTGAATGAAACTTCCCTGATTACGTATTTTACGAAAACGGTTAGAAATAGCCGATACGGACTTTTATTCATGTTAATTAGTTTGCAAATTGAGGGTTACATGTATGTTCTAGTATTGGGTTTCCTACTATCCGACTGGGAGAAGTTCCTGACGTCTATTCCCATAGGGTTGGAAAACGTTAGGAGGGTCAATGTATAAGAAATCGTCGGATTAACTCATGTTTATATTCGGGTTACCATAGCCATTACAGTGTGCTTATTAAGATGCCATATTTTTAATATTATCTTTCACCGAAAGCCATCGTAAGGACATAACCGACTATCTGTGTCTATAACAGCTCCTTCCCACTCCCAGTAATCTATGGGTATTCAAGATCATCTCCACTAAACTGCACCCACTTTAATCAATAAAAAAAACATCCATATTTGTAGATCGCAAATTCGAGGTACTCTAAAATCGCAAATGGAGGACAGGGCGCTTAATAAAAGGAGAGAATGGTCGGAAGGAGTGCACGAGAGTATTGTCGTATCCGAGAGAGACAGACGGGATTGTTTGGAAGATTATGAAAAAAGAAAAAACAAATTTAATTTCCTTCTCTCCTTCACTCAAGCTAATAAAGAGGTAATCTATTTTTATAAACATTTACCATATCAGTGGCAGAACTACCATTTAATAAAACTCAGTTTTCTGGGTCATTTTGTACTAACCGCCATATATATTCATTTTCTTTAATATTTCAAATCAAGTATCCAATTCGCCGCATGAGGGCAGAAGCGTAATAAGGCACGAAACACGTATGCATCTACACAGGTACGGTCGTGTGGCCAAATGGTTAACGCGACCGATACATATACCAACTATTATACAAAAAAAAACGGTCCTAGTGACGATTCCATCATGGGTTCGAAACTTAGCTCGGTAAAAAAAAAATCAACACAGAGCTGTGTGAAAAACATTGGCTCGGTTAAAACAAAAAAACACATAACGCACAGCCGTGTATGAGCTGCGGTTGTCCGGATACTTTGATAACAGTCAATTATACATAAAGGACCAGCAAAATTGGGAATTCATATGCATGCCCTGTATGCATCACCTTTCTCAGATAAATTTTACAATTTAAGCCACCGAAGTATCGTTGATACCAGCGATATTGCAACATGTTCTTTATTCGACACTACTCGTGTTTGAGAGGTCTCTTTGCTACCAGTGCAACCAAAGTTTGATAAACATAGTTGCCCCACGATGTTATAACCAAATCAAATCAGCTTTTAATTTCTGCACACAATTCAGTAAACTACTGTGAAACCTATGTTTAATTTTGTTTATTATATTACTGTGCTCAGTTTGGATTTCATGATCGACTCGTTGCTAGGAACGTTTTATGTTTACATAAATCGTATCGGCCGCTTTGACCATTTGCCACAACCGTACAGTGAACGCCTTATCTGGTAGAGTGTGCCCTAATTCGACTCTTTATACCACCATGCGGCAAAATTACCAATTTGTTCCTAACTAATCGGTCCACGAGTTAAGAGACTACGTATGGACGAACATAAATTAGAAGTCGGATCTTATTGAAGTATAACATCGATGGCGAATATAGTTAAGTGTGGAATATAAAACATTGCAGATGATGGAGTCTCGTTGGAAGGAGAAACGAATGCTCAAGATACTTGAAAACAAACGAGACTCGGAGCAGTTGAAGTACAATCCGATCAATTGGAGTCACACATTGAAATAATCCCTGCATCACATCATTGCAACTTTCGATTTTTATTTCTTTTTTTGCATTGGGGTTATCCATTTTATCGCTTACCTAATATCTGAATCAGTTCATGTTCTTTCTTTCTTTTTTACGTTTGACGATCGGTTGCTTTTAGTGCAAAAATAATTTACAATTCCGGCCCAGTGGATAACACTTAAAAGACCCCGGTTGTGTAAACTATTTGATTTTGTTCTTTTTTTTAAACTTTTCATCTATTCGACCAATACAATCCCACATATATTTCTCACTGTGCTATGTCCCGAACCCATGACCCTGGGACCACGGTATTTTCTATTTCTGCCGCCGCGCATTGCCGAACTGTATGGAACAACTTTATAGTCAGAGATTTTATAAAACTCGATAACAAATTTTTGATACAAATAAACTGGAAAAAACATCGTGTTGTAAATTTGGAAGCGAAGGATTCCAATTCTATATAGAAGACTAAAAGTTAAATCGGTGTACAATTGTTATTACTATAAATTGTTAATGGATAAGTTGTTATTACTTTAGTTATGCAGAATTGTTAAAAAAACAGAATTTAGTTCAAATTGCGATTAATATTTTGCAGTATGCACGAGCACCAATTTCAAAATTAACGATTTTGTATGAACAAAAGCTACAATGAAAACTAAAATAATTAGCAAAACGCATGGGTATAAGTATCAATATGACGGGTTACCAAAGCCGACTGACTTTTGAACTGAATGTATTTCATCCAGTACGTTTTCGTCATCAAAACCGATTTTGAGCGCGTATTTGTAAGCCTGTTCCGCTTCCAATCGTCTCCCAGTGTGTAGGCACACCAGGGACAGATAAGCCCACACATCGGAGTTCGTGTTGTTCAGTATATTCGCCTCTGCAAGCGCGTCTTCTGCTTCCGATATCTCTCCCAGTCTGTAACAAGCCATGCCGACGCCCAGCCACGAAATGCAGGTCGGGGAATGCTTGCACGCGAGGAGATAGGTTCGTTTCGCGTTTTCAAACTCGCCCTGTTGCAGATATATAGAGGCTAGTCGTAGATAGATCGAATGCATCTCGGCTGCGTCGGTCACGAATGCAAGTGTGCGTTCGTAGCAACTTTTGCTCGTGACGTAATCGCTGGAAACGTAGTGGAAATGTCCCATCATCGCCCATGCGTCCGGATGCTCGTTGTCGAACGAAGTCGCGAGGTCCAAACTCTCCTTCGCTCCGGATAATTTCTTCCTCATCATCTGGAGTTGAGCTAACGCGATGTAGTACTCCGCGCTCGGGCCTCCGTGGGGCTCGAGGAGTTCATGGGAAAGAGCGATCTCAGCAAACTTGAGTGCTTTACGACTGAGTAACCACTGGGAAGCTTGCAGGAATATAGTTTGCCGCGGAACCGCATTCACGAGCTTTGTATCTTCGTCTGCCTTCGCCTGTTTCGCATCTTGCTCGCGGGAGGACACGCTGTTTTCGGTTGAACTTCGAATTCGAGTGTCTTTTCTTGTTTTCGTCCCACGAACCGTCGAAACGGATTTTGCCGATCCGGGTGGCTGAGGTTTGGTATTGTTACCGGTAGATGGCAGCAATGAGGCAGATTGCTCTTGGTCAGAGGTGGTAATCGAAGTTGGTTCTATTTTCTCCGCGACTTCTTTTGTTTCCGTGTTATTTAATTCAGCTTTTACAATTGCCTCAACAGCTGCCGCTACGTTCAGTTTATTCGCTTGTGAGTAAGCGTACTCAGCCTGTATTTCGTTTCCCTGGCTGTCATAGAAAAGAGCAAGAATGGTCCATGCCAAATGTTGAGCCATTGGCTCAGGGGAGTTATCAGCTAACGAGGTCGAACGTTCCAAAACCGTCTCAGCTTCGGCATAGCATTCGTCCATCGTACACATTATACCGTACATAAGCAGCCCTTCCTTGAAATTTTGTTCTATAGCAACCGATTCCTTGAAGCATTCCTTCGCTTTCGTGTTGTCGCCAACAAGCAAGTTAAACGTTCCGTAGTCGAACCAATGCTCAGCACTCTTGTCGTCCAAGGCAAGACGTTCTTGGTAATACTTCGACGCCATCTTGTAATCCTCATTCACTTCGGCCTCCTGCGCAAATCGTCTCAGTTGGAACGAGTCCACCATCGGTTCAATGCCGACTTTCGGTTCGCTTTCTGTTGTCAACACTTTCCCGAGTGCGGAGTGCATTTCGTCGACCAAGTACACGTAAAGATCCGACAGAAACACCTGTAGTTCGTCTTTGCTTTTAAATGTTGTTGTTTTCATATATTTCTCCCGAACGATTTTCACCACGGAGTGTTTAAGTTGCTCCTTGAACGCAAAATACTTCCCGGTTGAGTTGAGTTGATAAATCAGTTGCTTTTTTCGTTCTCGTCGTTTTGCTTCTGTCTGAGAAGATGGGTCGTCACCTAAGTCTTCGCCGAACATCTCCCGGAATTCATCGAGTACCATCGATGCAACAGAAGCCAGTTGTGTTTGGTAGTCCTCCACCGCCTTAGAGGCGCCTCCAACCGCTCGCTTAAATGACGGCCTTGGTGGAATGTATTCCCGAACCATCGCTGCCAATTCTTCTGCTTCCCTTCGAGGTACAAAGGGGCGAGCGAGAGTAAATTCTAAATAAATATAAGTGCGTGATTCTGTATAAGCAAGCCCTTCGGTGTTGGCATGCTGACTGGCATCCACTTCCACTGTGGATTCAGCATGTTTTACAGCCGAACCTTTCTTGGAAAGTCCAGTTGAGCCTTCTTTTGCAGCGCCCTTTCCTTTTAACACAGGAGATGATCCGGTGCCACGACTGGTGCTGCTTTGAGCACGAGCCACATCCTCGGCGACCGCACTTGTTCGCTTCGTCTTCTCCTTGAGCTCGCTCTCACTAAACGGATGAATGGCAAAAGCACCAGCGACCGAACATACGCCGGGATAGAGCAATGGCGCAAGATCAACGTATGCGACACCGTGGAACGATATATGGCCATCATCCTCGGACGGGGCGTTCTTTTCCTTCTTACTTCCTTGAGCAGGTGGTACTTTAGACTGCGAGGGGACATTCCGCATTATCTCCACCGGCCAGTACCGACTCTGCGAGATTTTATTCTGAAATTCTGCTTTGGCGTCCGGATCGAGGTAACATCTCTTCTCGACGTCCCACGTTATTCTGTTCTTGTCGGTTTCGGCCTCGTTACGAAAACTACTGAATTCCTTCCCCGCAAAATCTCCCTTTTCCTCTTCGTGTGTTACGCGTTCCTTCGGACTGTTAGGGATGAACTGTGCAGCATTGACAGCATTCGGAACGCTGTGCCACTTCGCCGGTCGCTTTGATACTTCTTTATCAGCTGCCGATCTCAGCGCACCGTTCTGGAAGATTACAGTCGCCTGTTTTTCAGATGTAACGGGAACGGGTAGGCCAACGATATAGTTAAAATGTGAGCCTGACGACCACGAATCAGGCAATGAGTACGCCGAAGCAACCCTGACAGTAAAGAGATTACTTTGAGTTAATTGTTCGCCAACCAAAAGTGGTTCGTTCACATAAATCTTTACGTCCACTTCTGGTTTTCCAAGATCGGATGGCGATGTTTCCAACGGTGAACCTGGCACTGGGTGCAAAGTTAACGTGCTGGTAATCTGGGCATCTGGCTGAAGCAGCAAAGGTAACAAATCAATCGTGCATTGTCCAAGTACAGCTGACTTTTCTTCTTTCTGCTTCTTTTCTTTGGGCAAAACTTCTGTTATTGTCAAAAGTAAGGGCTTTGATGCAACGTCATCAAGACTGTAGTGTCCATCCGTAAACGAGCAATCAAAGCTTGTTGTGAAATTATACTCAGCATGTACATCAGCTGTACAATCTACCTTTGCAGAATCGCCCAAACTTTTACCGTCAAACTCAACCTTAGCGTAGGAAGTTAAAACGTCTCCTTTTACTCCTTTTAGCCTACGTGCTCGAAGAACGGTGACATGAATACTTTCTGCACCTCGCGAATTTTCAGTTTCAGTCATAATACTGGTTTAAACGCGCATTTAAAGAATTTTAAAGCAAATTTTGCCAGCAAACGTTAACGCTGAATATAGTTTTAAAAGTTGCTATGGTGACAGCGGTTCATAGAAATCTTATACATTAATAATAGAAATCGCCTAAAATACAATGTTTGTATTTTATAACACGTCATAGAAAAATAAAACAATATTTATTAAAGAAAAAATACAGATGCAGCCAATTCTTATTCAGAATGTCGTTTAAAAATACTTCTTATAGTAACGGACCGAACGCCTTTGAAAACTTGGCCGATTAAAAATAATCTTCGTTTTTTTTCGTTAAGGTTTGTTGTTCAAGCACCCTGCACAAACACTTGTTGGATTTTTGGTTTACCTGATGGCTTGTTTCACACACGTTTTTTAGTCGCCCATCAATTTTATATGCTTTGCCCGCACTCCACTTGTGCAATATAAACCGCCGCGAGTTTAAAATAAAAAAAATACTCAAATCGCGTTTTGTACCACAAATACACCCTAGTGACTACACAACCGTTCTAACGATTGATTGTGTAATGACTCCCGTGCGTTTCTTTATTTACCAAAAATGCGTTTTTATTTTTTTTATTACCAAGAGTATCATATATTATCAGGAGTTCAACAACATGTTTTATTATCCATTCTGGCAGTATTGACTGGACAATGATCCGATCTTCGCAGTAAAACTCGCAAAAATCAAGTAGAAAAGATAAATCTACTATTTCTATCAACAACCACACTACAGCAGGGCTCAATGGAATTAAAACATTTTGACTGAATTATTTCATATTTGCGAGACGAAACAAAAGAGTTGTATTTAGTATTTAAAAATAAATAATAAAATAATCATATTGGAGTTTCAGAAATGGGTGTTTCTGATTGGTCAGATTCACTGTCTTGCTTGGGTCGTTTTGTGGGGCTAGCCACGTCCATATTTGGTTCGTTATCTTGGACAAGTTTCCGCTTGGGTGATGGCAAAGCTTGTATGTTCTCAGGGGCGTCTGTGGTCGAGTCTGAATCGAGAGTTCGTAGCCCACTTGGCACCGGAGCCTGTGAAGTGAAATATTAAAACTCACTAACTCATACTTCTATTTATGTTCGTGGTGCTGATCATTGGACAAAATAAGTAGGCCGACTTAGGGATAGGATAGGAGGATAGGATATTCATCTTTATCCCCGTAAATGGGAAAACCAAGGGGGTTAACACACGGGCAATCGTCAGATCCCCTCGCGCCCATCGTCGGGTTACCGGAGTTATTGCAGTGTGTTGTATATGATAGACACGTTCCTTCAATTTGGTAGAACCCATTAATCCGCTGGGTTCAGGCAATGTCCGTAAAGTGCCTTGCCCAAGGACACAACCGACTAGCTAGCGACCAGTTTCGCACCTTCAACCTTTCGATTGAAAGGCGACGCACTTAACCGGTAGACCAACGGGCCGGATTTGACCGGTATATCCGGGATTTGTGATAGCTCAGGGCTCTGGAATATTGGGCCTTCTATGGCCTAAATTCCTGGTCCTGAGGCTATGGTGGACCTCTCCGTACTAATGTAATTTAAAATAAAGGAGATAATTATCTATTAGATGGAAACAAGCATGGAGCCTTGTAACATTTTACAGTTCAATGAGAGGAAACACAGAATTTGAATTTGATGCAAATTCAAGGTGAAGTTGTATAGTAGCAATTACACACATAGTATAAAGCTATATATTCCAATAAAAGTATATTTATATTAAAAAACAAGTGCGAATCTTGTTCATAAGAGAAACCATCTGTAATTTTAGGCTTTTTTAGTTTTATAAATTTTTAGTTTTAATATTTTTTTTTAATTTCCTGTAAGCAAGCCACGTTACAGCGCACGGGTCATTGCTGGTCCACATTTCTTATCAACACCGGATGTCACTACTACAACCAACCTCTTAGTGATAGTCCACATGAAAACATAAATCCAAGATATTTTCATCTTGAGACAATTAGAAACGTTACTTTATTTTGTTTGGAATATTCGACATGGAATAAATTTTCCCAAATCATTCAATAAGTACCCCATTTGCATATTTATTTATGTCCCCACATTCAAGCAAAGTTTTCTTACCTCATCGGACTTGACGATAGAATGTTTCTCCACAAGTGTGTCAACTCCTGGAAAAGCAGTCGCATAGTTAGTTCTATATCATTGGGGAAAATATGCAAAGCAATGTTTAATGCAATGGTTAATAGGTTTGTCAGTTTAATTATAAAAATGCGTTAAACCAATTTAACTCTACAACACACAACATATATCAACAGAAAATCAAAGGCTTTTACAAAAAGCCGCTAATTTTCCGAAGGACACAACTGACAAACAATCAGCTATTTTTAATTAAACAATCTTTCAATCATGGCTAAAACCATATGCTCAAACTGATGGATGTTACAATAACCTTTCGGTTGGTAATCCTTCACATCATCACTCATTTAACTCCAGAAGAAATAACAAACTCACCCGGTAATGGATCTTTCTCGTTTGAAGTATTCTCTCCTTTGTCTAGTGGCAAGATGGCAGAACTGTCTGCATTTTCCGCTGCAGTTTTACAAGGACCGTCAGCACCTTCTTTGTTTGGTTCATTAGCTTCACCACTTATTTCACGATCTTTGACATCCGACGATAGTTGTACTTCATCACTGGGTGATACCGAAGATTCGCCTTTGCTTTCCGTTTTGTCTTCGCTGTCGGATTCCTGGGCAGCCTTTGTTTCATCACAGAATGTAACTGTCACGTCAGGTATGGTGGGGACGGAGCTGGTTATCGCTGGTGAAGGAGGGAGGGAGGACCAGGAACTGGAAGAGCCATGGCATTAGTTCATTTGAAGCATTGTTGTTAAAAAATGTGAAATGGGACAAGTGCTGGTAGTACATAATAAAAATATGGTTCCAGTTTAATTTTATTACATCACACATACAACCAAACGAGATAAAAAATATTTTTTTTTACAATTTTTTACAAACAAAATTTAACTATTTACAACTTTAGAAAACACCTTTGCCGCAATCATTTTATCATTCTCACTTACTGGAGTGTTTTGGTGCCTTAGCTTACACAAACACGACAAATTGACATAACTTGATTTAAAAAAATAACTTTTTGGTGAAAAAGAGCATTTTAGTTCTTATTTCGATGTCATAATACTTATTGTAGGGATGCACAATATAGAATTTCGAATCTTTGACGCACTTGAAGCGCGTGCACAAAAAAGTAGGTCCCTTTACCCGCCCTAATAACGTGGTTTATTGCACCTTTAAATATGACGTAATTATTAGAAATTTATTTAAAGACTAGACAGGGTTATTTTTGAAAATATTTATTCCACTTTAACAAATATGCTTTTAACTAGTACAAAAAATAAAATCTAAAATATTTAGCTATTATTTTTGTTGAATTTATAGTAATAAATTTAATATCTTTTTCAATGAAAACACACGTTATGGGGGAATGAATGTTAATTAAGTAAGTCCTAAATTTCTCTCAACACTGTACAAAGGAATATTTCTAGTTCTCTACATTTAATTAAGATTCATATACAGCCCGGTTTCTATTTTTTAATGGAAAAATATGTGCATATCTTAGCAAATTTAAATAAACAGTAAAACATTCTAGAATAGGATTCGAAATTCTAGATTCGAAATATAATATTCTAAAATATTCTAGAATACCCAAGTATCCTATATTGTGCATCCCTAACTTATTGCAATTCCTTTATTAATATATTTTATCGTAAAATAGATGTAGTTTAACATTTAACATTTTGCCATAAATCCCTTAAAACTTTAATAAATCTCGTATTAACCACACGGATTAATTGTAATATGCGGGAAGGTGCTTACCTCTCTGTGCTGTGTCGGACTTGGGAACCAAAGATTCCGTTCACTTTTGCGCTTGTGTCAGATGATCGCTTTCTGTCGTAGAAAATTAGTCAAAAAAAATATTGAGACCTATGCATTTATTGGATGGAATATTCATGTTTATTCTCGTGGCAGTCTGGTATACTAAAAAATCGAATTGTAAAATATTCCAATTTTTATTTTCACAATTCTAAAAAAATAGTATTTGTAGTAATGAATAAATAAGGACATACAACATTTTAAGGACATACAACCTACTCAAAAAACACATACATTATATTCAAGTTTGATACTACTATAAGTACTAAAGGTTTAAAGTATACATTATACAGAGTGGAAACAAGACAATTACTGGTTGTAAGAAAATTCAAAACATGTCGGCTAAATAGTTAACATGGGGTTGGAGCTGAAAATTGAATTCAACTTACGATGAAGAGTAAGCCCAGGATGTGACCACCATTAAATTCTTCTCAACTGCTCTCATATATTTCTCACATTTGGAATAATTTTGTCTGGGGGTTGGTTACCAACTCACACAGTCTTTGAAAGGTGAATGGAGGGCTGTTGATATGGAAATAATTGTTGACTTAAAATAATATACTTAGTTATACATCTGTGTTTAAGATGCCAACAGTGGTTATAACATTGGACAGATTATCTCCCGGGTCAAATTGCCGAAGTTATGGTAAGTTGTGAATTTTTGAAACGTCAACTTTTGACCGACACATTTGATCCACAGAACTGAGCCAAGAACCATCGATTTATTTCTTGAGTTAACAACCCCTTATGTAGGAAGTGGTCAAGTTAAAGATCGAAACAAGTAAAAATGAACATCAATATCAAGAGCCATTAGTGGTAGCCTAATGGTGTAGTAGCTTTCTTGCTGAAAACACATGGATCCGCAAAGTGCTTATTTTTATAAAAAAAAACATTTAATGAAGGTAAAATTTTACCCACACTTTTATTCAAATCTTAACTAATGTCTAAAAACAACAGCAATGTGTAATTTAAATCATTACCTGTCAAAGTCGTCCATTATTTGCATTAAGCGATCTCTCATATTATGAAATTCATCATTTTCGCAGTTGGGGTTCATTTTACCGGCGTTGTACGGATTTTTCTCAAAAAATTCATTCATGGTATTTTTCATTTTCACCAGGAAAACTTTCCTTACTTTCACCCACGTTCCGCTGCATACAGTCAGTCGGGGTTTATATAAAAACAAGCAAAAAATTGTATCAACTTACAGAATAATACCAGTTTTTGCTACATGATTTAAATAGCTTTCCATGTCTTCTGTTAAACTTGCATTTTCCTCGTCAAAATCTGAGAAAACAGTTTTTTGGGTTTAAATTGAATCCTGGAAACTCAGGACAAGCGTCCAATTCTACTAAAAGTATTTATATTCTTAACATGTTTAGTGCAGAATATAAAGGTCCACACAGTGAAACCATACACATGAATTAAATTATTTCGGAGTGTAGAAGTAGTATGGATCTGGGTTAGCATTGCAAGAACATTCTACCCCAGAGACCCTTATTATCTATTCCATTTTTTGCAAGGTGTTTAAGGCATAAAAATTATTGTGTTTTACTTTCTTTTAAGTATATGAAGACATTGGCTACCAATTTAACCTTACCGCAACCTAAATGTGGTCAACTTACTTTCAACAGCTTGTACGTAGCTATTGACTTCTCCATTGAGTGCTGGATCTCCGATGCTAAGATTTGATATGTCTGCGGGTTTCGACTTCATTTGGCCAGTTTTATATAAAGACTAGATACACCTTTAAACTACAGAAATGTCGTATCCTTTAGCACCTCTCAAACATCAACCAAGGCAAGTCGTATGCTCGTATGTTAGATACAAACTACGTACGTAGTTATTGGACCTCTATGGCTTTGTTTGGAATTTATATGATAATGAGGAATTTAACCCGAGTTGCAGTGGCAGGATTTAGAATAGAACATTAGTTTTTTTAGTCAAGTTTATTTATTTTTTTGCCCCAGTATTAAAAAAACAGCAAGCGAATTAATTCACGACAAAGCAACAAGAAATACGGTAAAGCGAAGAGTCGTTAAAACACGTCATTAAATAAAATGTATATAATTAAATAAATATTGCGGACGCCAAACCTAAAAAACACAATAATTGTGCAAATAACGATATAGAGTCCTGAAAAACAGTATGCGGTAAAACGCGACCAGTATTGATGAAAGAGCTGGCTTAAATAAATAATTAGCCGGCCAAAAAGTGAATGGCTAGCAAATGTAAAATATCAATAATGTTGCAGCAATAAGGATCCCATTATATTGATGCGGTTAGGATAGGATAGGAGAATTGGATATTTATGTTTATCCCTGAGAAAGGGAAAATCAAGGGGGTTAACACACGGACAATCGTCAAATCACCCGCGTCCATCGTCGGGTTACCGGAGCTTTTTTAGTGTGTTGTGTATAATCGACACGGTACTTCAATTTGGTAGAACCCACTTATCCGCTGGGTTCAGGCAATGTCCGTAAAATGCCTTGCCCAAAAACACAACCGACTAGCTAGCTACAAGTTTCGTACCTGAAATCTTTCGATTGAATAGCGACGCACTTAACCGCCAGACTAACCCGGTAAAGCAAGTTCACACCGATTAATTTATATATTCAATAAACACCTTTATTTAACTAACCTTGCCTAAGTCTTTCAACTGATCAAACGACGGCAGTGTGAACCCGCTGCTTTATTACTCGACACCCCTGTTGTTATTTCGCAAAAACTCGAAATAATAACTCGGACTTTAACACTCGTCACGACAGCTTGGAAAATTTAGTCTTTTATAACTATATCAATCGCATGCTATTATGAATAATTTGGTAACTGTTTTATTAACCTAGCGCCTGTTAATAAGAATTAAATATAATTAATAGTACCAATGACAGTGCATATGCCAGTACAATTTGGGACATAACAGGGAATATAACCCTCATAGTAACCCAAGGGAAATTCAATGCAATATGGAAAGAATATCATCAAACGCATTCCTTGTTTTTGTGCGGCGATGTTATCTTTTTCATCATTATCTCTGTTTCTTCCGACTTCTTAGAAGACCTATAATACATAGTTTAATTGGCAAAGTGTAGCAAACATCATGTTCTTCAGCGTATATATCCGCCTCGATCTTTTAAATTCCAAATATTGCTTTTTCCTACATTCTCTCCGAAACTTTGTTGAATCGTTAACCTTTTTATTGCGAAATGCTTTTATTCATTGTCGAATAGGTTACTTGCCACAGTACCTACCCTCTCTACCAGTCATGCGGCGCCTACCTCTTGGACTTCAGGAACGGTAACTTGGTAAATACGTTTGTGTGAAAGTGAGATTTAAAAAATTGTTCCGCCTGCGTGAAGTTCGATGTCAGTTGTTTCCCGGAAGTTTTGGGGAACGTCAATGAAATGGTGGCGGCGATAAATGCGGCAATGCCGAAGATTACCTGTAAGTACCAATGGGTTTCGCCAAGTTTTATTCATGAGTATTAATTATCCTATGAAGGTTCATGAGTATTAAATTATGATTATTCATGAGTATTAATTACCCTATGAAGGAACCTATGGCTAATTATGCTATACATCCCCCGGTTAACAGGCGACGAACTAATAAATACGCAGGACAAGACAACATGTGGCAAATAGGCTACTAACCGGTGTTAGCCAAGGTATGTCCATCTGTGCCTGAAGGCTGAATGGGGTAATGATGGCACCGATTCTCGCGGCCATCGAGCAAAGACCGATCGCAGTTGTGCTGAAATAACAAGTATCACAACAGTTCTATAAAAGTAGTGGTTTAATTTATTCCAACAAAAAACAGTAGAAATATCTCCATGTATAAAACACATGGTACTACGTCCTTAGAAATCCAACTGTATGCACAAGGTATTTTGACGACACAGCGTTTTATAGAGTTTCCTTCATTTTTCAGCAACCATGAATAAACAGGTTCGGGCCCAATGATGGTTGAGCCGGTTTTTTTAGGGTTTTGTATAATTAAGGTTCCTAATCATCTTTTTGTAAAACCCAATAGTCCACTGGGTTTAGGTGATGTCCGCTGAATGTCTTGTGTAATTACACAACCAACTTGACGATGGCTGGGTGCTAGCGACCAGTTTCGCGCACTTAACCGCCATATCAACCGGCAGAACAATAAACTGTTCATTCAAGCGGTTTCTGCCATTATTGTCATTTCAACAAAGACGTCCCCTACCGTCCGGAGGTTGGGAAGAGTTGTGGGCCTTGGATGTAGATACATGCAAACGAACCGCTGATGCCAAAGCGGCCAATCATCACTAATATCGAACCAACGGTTTCGAGAACTGAAATAACCGAAATGTTCAATATAAATTGCCCTTGTAGTTTTATATTGTTCTGAAATATATAATATTATATATAAAAAATGTATTGGAATATGTATATGCCACCGCCTACCACTTGACAGTTCACACTGATAAACACATATACGCGTTACACTCTTACCCACATTACCACCACGGAGTTGCATGACCACAGTCGAAGCCAGACACGCCACACTTGCTGTGTAGAGCGAGATGGGCAACAAATCCCGGACTCCGTGTTTCAACACCACGAAAAACAAGATTATGTCAGCACCCACTTCCACCAGTCCACCAAGTGCGTTGTTCAGGAAGATGTCGCCCGCAAGCGCGCCGGAGTTCAGAACTAACCCGAAGTACACCATGCTGGGAGATTAAGTGAAGGAGTTTAATAAAACGGATCTCGTAAGTTTAAATACGATGGAATATCGCTACGTTTTTTGTTTAACCGATTATACCACTGGCTTGAGACGACGTCCACCTTGAGCCTTCTACAATAACAGAACCGGCTGGTTTCAATCCCATAACCTTTTGGCTGACTGACCCACACTTTAGGTACGGGCTAACCGGTCTGATAATTCTCAAGATATTTCCAAAAATACTTCAGTGCTGGATACATAGTGTTCCTTGGGACATCTGTAGTTCACCATCCTTTATGCGGTCACAATCTTGGACATAAAATACAAAGAATACAACATAATCTCTACCTTGTCACCATCCATAGAAACATGCTGCTACAGATCATGTATCTGCAGTATGGACGGCGGAATATTTCCACTATTCTCTTCCCCGATTCGTTGTATAAGGGCTGTGACACAATTAAATTCAAACATAAAGTTTTTGTGGCCGGCATACAACTACTGCGTTACTTATTTGTTATATTAGATATGAATTATACGTTATACCTCTTTTTCTAAATCGTCCCAAATGTCATCTTTGAACGTAATGCCGTTTCTCCGGGCAATTGTGTGGCAAGCTGACCTTGCCTCATTTGTTTCACCCCGCCCCGTAGAGCCATCTGTAATACAATATATGAGGTCGAATTCTGGTGGATTTTCCGCAACACAGCGATAGGATTTGGAGTCGGCGTCCAGATTACCTTGGAGACTCAACCATCCAGAAGCCAATCACGATAAATGGAAGATATATGGACGAGATGGCAAACTCGAGATGTCTCCAGTCTCGAATGAAATACGCCACAACACTGAACACCACACAGCCGATCCCGAAGAAAGCATTGGCGGCGATACCAGCCACGATTCTCCACTTTTCTTGTGATACTTCAACAGCTGAATGCACGTAATGGGAAAACTGTATTTTACGTAAATTTGGGTAAAAAAATTAAGATATCTAATAAGCTTAAATATTGCTGGAAATATATTGACTTTATACACGCATTAAATGTTTTATTTGTAATGCGACATTTCTTTATTAATGAAGGATATGACAACTATTACATGGCGCAGCAGTTGCTAAAATGACTGGAACGTTTTCAATACATAGATGGTATGGAAGGTAATTCGAGATTTAATGCATATTTTATTGCTCTAATTGACTCGGTGTAACGTGCATCGTTGGGCTAAATGCTTATTGAAATTATGCGGTCAATTCATTAAAAGCATTGTAAAAACATACACTATCATGGTTTGGGCAAAGTTTGCTCCCATTCACATGCATCTACAAACAGCCTTCTCCACAATCTAGTATTCAGAAAGGTTAGAAACATGTCTGAAGTAAATCAGGCAAGAATTTTCACATCTACATGGTGCCGAAACTCAGGCTTGGTATTTAAAAACCTTCTGGATGTATATGTTCAACTCACCATACACAACTGAGCTTAATATTGAGCACATGGCGAATGCCCCTGAGATGAATTGTAACATCGCGAATACGGTGAGATTGGGAGAGAATCCGCAAACAACGGTGATCAGCAAACACGAAACGCACGAAATTCTAAACATCTTCAACCGACCAAAGCTGGGATGTTTCATATAGTTTTTGCTTTCATATATAAAGCAAACATAACCACACTCATTTTTTTATAATTGCTGCGTCCGCTATACCTTTTATTTACATTTTTTGTCAGAAAGCAACAGATTTCAGGTGAGAGACTTGTTTATGAGGTCCCTTTGTATGGCAGAGAAATATGTTGTGTAACATCTAGCTTTAACCAAGCCCATAAATAACTGTCGTTTCAACTAAAATAAAATTAAGAGAAACGTACATGTCGTTTTCTGTATACATTGCTAACCGTACAAACCGTTATTTATTTTTTTTCTCACTAACAAAATAAAAGACAAAACCAACTAAAATTCACTCGATCATATTCCAACCTGTCCGACAAAGCGCCGCCGACCACCGAACCAACGAATACACCGAGAAAATAAATCGAAGTTAAAGTTGATTTTAAAATCGTTCGTTCGCAAACCAAATCCCACTGAAATAAGAAACGAAAGTTATTGACGTACCATCCATCGAAATTAAAGCTCAATGATTGGTCAATGAATTTACGTAGACCAATGACCGGTTCACATATATGTTCGTGAGCCACAAAAAGTTGGTTGGCCAATCTAAATCAAAGTCTAATTTATAATAAAATTATAAATCAAAGTCAATCAGCCTGGGAAAACCATAAATATACGACCGCAATTTATATACAGAATAATACGGCATGGCAATATTCTACTTCGGTTAGACTGGTGCGAAAACTCTTTCTGTAAAGAATCGAAGACACTGCCCCCGACTCGCGAGCGTTGTATTAACATAGGGGTTTGTCCCCTCGTGGTAAACGTATATAAGTTCCGATTTATCCCATTAAATACCGACAATTTGTCCACGAGAAAGAAAAAGCGTGTAATTCATCCAATCTGTCAACAAGTTCATAGACAGTATGATCACCTCGGTAACAACGGTTGATTGGAATATGCTCTTGTCGTAAACGTATCCATCATTACAAGACTCCACGTCATAGGTGTGGTTTCCCGCCGATAAACTTTGAATGCATTGCGCATTCGGTTGTAAGCAGCTTGACATGTTGTAAACTTTTCTACTGCAAGTGTCGTGGACCTGGAATTAAATGGTTCGTCAGTATCTTGCAGATTCTGGTAGTAACAGGAATTGCAACTATAATTTCTTCATGTCCGATACATGTACGTCTTTATTACATGAATAGTCGGTGAGTTCATGACTGAAAGTGGTTTATGTCGTAGCAAGTTTCGGTGTATTTTTTTTCGGTGGCGTTAACCATTAGGTCGGTATGTGTTGGAGCATCGTTTTTTTAATCATCCAAGTTTCGAACCCATGATGGGCTCGTCACTCGATCCGTTTTATACAAGTCATTATAAGTAAGGTCGCTTTTACCATTCGGCCACACGACCGTACGTGTAGGAGCATCATTTTTTTTTCAATAAAACAAACGATTTTAATGGTTGTATTGTGACTATTTTTTACTATTGTGAGAAAAAGGCAGATAATAAACTTAAAAAAAAACTAAAATGATGCTCCTACACGTACGGTCGTGTGGCCGAATGGTAAAAGCGACCTTACTTATAATGAAATAAAAAAAACAAATAAAAAAAAAACTTAAATCTTCGTGTTAATGGGGGGGGGGTGATGATAATGCAGTGTAAGAGCATCACTTAGGATGACACAGATATTTGAGAAGGTAGCGCCACCCCGCGGCATTTCTGAGCTGCCTCTAGGCTGGCGACCCGACACACCACAGATAATATCGATATATTTTAATCTGAAAAACATAAAGTTACCTGTTTTTGATCGTTCCACGGTATAAACCAATATAGAGTTTCGTTTTCCATAATCTTTTCTGCCCACGGGTAACTCATATTGTCCGCAATATCAACGTAGCATCTACTTCCAGGGGTATAAGCTGAAATAATGTGATATACAGTGCTTGTCCACATCCTGTAATATTGTGCATATGTAGATTCGATTTGTAGCAGAATCTAGAATTTCGTAGTCTAGCTCTAGCCAAACAAAATATATTTTTCATCAATACAAATAAAAAGGACATTGTTGAAATAACAAGTTATCAAAACTCTTCTTTGGAAAACCAATTTCTTTGATTCTTTTGTAACCCGCCTAACTCTATAAATCTGTTTATCCGCAGTAAAAATTAACAACTGTGTTGTGTGTTTCCACGAAATAAGAAGAGAAACTTGGAGAGAAAGAGAAGGTTGGCACAGGTGCAGTAGATTAACGCTGGCTTTGTTTGCATGAACTCGTTTAAGTTTATTCGTTTTCGCTCATTCAACAAAATTAATTGACACAACTCCTACTTCAAATATGGAAGAAGGAAAAAACGTCAAAATGACCGTATTTATAGCACGTTATGGAAAAAACAAATTAACACAATTTAACAAAATGTGTGGACGCGGTCGTAAAACACAATGTACTCTAAGCTGTAAAGTTTATCGCTTTTATACGCTTTGTATTACAGTTGGTTCCTCACACATTTAGCTGACATTGCATTCTTGAAGTTTATAGATTTCGTTTGTGGAAACCGACTCATACAAATATCTGGAAACCACCAAGTTATTTATTAGCAATGTAATAGCTTTATCATTACGTTTTGTATTTTTCAAATGTGCCTTGATTTTCAGTGTTATTGCTTTACCCCTAATTTTCCCGTATAAAGACATCGGTATTACAAGTTACAAGAGTTAGCACACTGGGCAATGTTTCACTTTTTATAATATTTCATTTTCATCCGGTATAAAACCGTAAACTATTTTTTTCGTAATTAGTTGATGTTTTCCGGAAAGATGGTTGCTAGTTTTAAATGAGAAGAAGTCCGTAAAATGGCCGACAGGTTAGCGCGACCGATACACATACTAACTTCTATACAAAAACGGTCCTTGTGGCTAGCCCATCATGGGTTCGAAACTTGGCTCGTTAAAATTTGAATCTTACTTTAAAGAATATGCTAATAAATTTTGAGTAATACAACTCACCGAGAAATACAGATCCAGTGTGGAGGATAGCCGAAGGAATACTCACACCCGTCACCACGATTAGAAGGAAAATGTGGAAGAATCCATCACCGGCTGCATAATCTATTACCTCATCAAACGTGACCATATTGAAATTAACCTGAAAAATGTTTTTCACTTCGTTAAACTTCCACGTCATGTTTAACTCGCGATAGACTCGTCAACAAAACCTTTTCTAACGTAAAATTACGAACCGGTCGCGCCAATGAAACCGATCGTTGACACTCAGAATTCTGCCAAGTATAATAACCTTACAACCTGCTGATTGAAAGCACTGCAATATCCACCATGTAGGCAACAATGACTCATGTGTCAGTATTACCCGACTCAAAGAAGAGAGGGTAACTGTTTGTTTATTTTGTCACATCGGGAACTGGGTAAACGAAAAAGGAACAGCTGTGCACTTGACATCGACAACGAGAGTCTCTTCCCCGAACTCGCTTGCAAGCAGGTCGACTTGTTGTAATTGGTTATACCCCTCATTTTAGAATATATGTTGGGTTGTTAGATTTTTTATATTTAACGTCAAAATAAATAAGAATAAGTGACACGTGATTGATGGAACCAGTTACTAATTATTTTCCTCTCTTCAGTGCAAACGGACTTTACAAAATGGTCTGCCATTCAAAATCCTGACACAGGAAGTCTTTGATTTTTTAACAATTTAAAATAAAGGTTGGATCTGCAACCTATGCCCAAAATTCTTTAAAACTTTTCTTATTTTGAGCCTATACCCCTCATTATATCCGAACCTTTTTTCCCAAGAAAACAGCTAAAGATGCACAATCACCACCTTTATTTTACATATTTCATGCTCCACTATTGCAAAACTTCACAACTAAACGAGAAAACCGGCGCGCAACCTAGCACACATTTGAGATTAACCATCATTGTTAATCAACAAAAAACTTATCAAAATACCATTACTAATAGAGTAGCACTCGTCAGATCCGGTAGCGCATAGAGAACTATAATTTAGTTATACACTATCTATAAGCGTTTTGGAAATATTAGAAAAATACGACAAAAACTCTTGTTACGATATATGGTCTTAATGAGTAATCTTATAACACAGCAGGTAAATCATCGTATCTATTTTATATTCAATTTTAAAATAATGAGACCTTAGGGTACACATTACTTCTGACTTGTAATTATTGAATAATAAAGTGAACTTTCCTGGAGAGATTTCCCTGTTTGGGCACTTTTTACGACAGATGTGTTATACCTTACTTCCAAATAAGCTTGGCTAGCAAGTAGTTAGCGCGACTGAATCATATACAACCTGTAGTTAAAATCGGTTCTTTATGGCGAGTTTACCGAGGGTTATGGCCTGGTTTGACAACTTGGTTGATGTTGCAGGAAATGCGGCGATGCGACCAATCGCACTTTCACGAGTTGCAGTCCGAAAACCAGTTCCCTCAACTCCTTGCAGACCACCGGGCAAAATGCCGAGCGCTTACCGGAGCGTGTTACACCTGCAGCTGGCACGATATGTTTTTGGAAACGGGTCATTGCAACTGACACTCTTATTAACCGTGCCACAAACAGCCTTAAAACCTTAAGTCTACAACCGATTACTCTGGTGGTCGCCTTTCGGCCAAAGAGTTGCAGGTTCGAAACTGGTCACCAGCTAGTCGGTTGTTCCCTTGGACAAGGCTCTTAACGTACATTGCCTGAACCCAGCAGATTAATGGGTTCTATATTAAATTAAGGGAACGTGTGTATCATACACAACAAACTACAATAGCTCCGTTTACCCGACGGTGGACGCGAGGTGATATCACGATTACCGGTTTGCTAACCCCCTTGGTTTTCCCATTCACGGGAATAAACATAAATATCCGATCCTATCCAACTAGGATTTTCTAGATCTACTCACGAAACGAATCAGTGAATGTTTGTTTGACATTACCACATCCACCCATACACGATAGTTTAATCGGTCGGTGGTTTAAAGGCGACCCAATGGTTCTGGAATCGAAACCAGCGGAGATCAACTCGATCATTTTGAGCAACGCAATGCTTGAAACCAGTAGATTAATAGGTTGTAAAAAAGCTATAGGAACGTATTGATCATGCAAACACACAAGACACAACAATAGTTTCGGTAGTAACGCGTCGGTGGCTGGCAAGGTAATCTGACGATTGCCCGTGTCATAAATCACCCACCTTGGGTTTTTCTATCCACCTATCCTTTCCCATCCAATAATAGCTCCTAATAGTCTCGTCACTAAAACAAGTTTTTTTTAATTTTATTTGTTTTGTTTTTTTTCCATCTAAAAATGTCATTTATTAGTTCAACTTTGCAAACGATTCAGCCAACCATGTAAAATCGTCAACTGGAATCAACTGGTTTGAACCAGTTACAACTGGTTTTGTCGACACTTTGGACGACGCTTCTTCGACCACCTCCATTTCGGTGACACCAGCGCCTCTGGTGGGGAAATGACTTTGTCAGGGGAAGTGTGGCAGGAAGATTAAGGTTTGAACCCTTAGTCGGCTGCGTCCATGGACACAAACATACAACAAGCGGTATTTTATTGCATTTTTTCTACTTATTCAGTAACTCAAAATTTACGAATAGATAGTATTGGAACCAAATAAAAAACCAAAAGTATTGGATTTCACGTAATAAAGGTATGACGCGCTGATACAAATAATCCTGAATATCCTATTTGAATAAGGACTCCTGGTGTTTATTGAAAGCAAAACCAGTCCAACGAAATAGGTGGATATAGCCTTGGTAGTTTTCTGATTTTCTTCTGTATTTTGTTAACTAGTTATCAGTAGTAAGTGAAGAAAAGGCTTGAAACTGGTCGCTAGCTGGTCGGTTGTGTCCTTGGGCAAGGCAACTGACGGACATTGCCTGAACCCCTCTGAATTAATAGGTTCTACCAAATTAAAGAAAAATTTGAATCATACACAACACACTGCAATAGACTCCGGTAACCCGACGGTGGGCGCGAGGTGATCTGACGATTGTCCGTGTGTTAACCACTTTGGTTTCCCCTTGGTGAATAAACATGAATATCCTAACTCACGGATTCTGTTGCATTGGTTCCCCATCGAGCAGCAGGGCAGCGATGAACTGTCGGTGAAACGAGTGGATCGGTGGAAGGACGTGGGACGGGGTGTTCAATATTCCATCCACTGCTTCCTGTGGGGATTATTTAAGTTAAAATAATGCTTGCCTGGCATGGTCAATGAAACAAAATAAAAAGAAACAGGATTAGGTTAAACACCACTAATGGACCCCAGCCATACCAATAATGACCCCAACAGCCCCAACATTATCAGAAGCATTCTATGGTGTGGTAGACTTGCAGTGTGTGTCTTGTGTTACCACATTTCACAGAAGCATTGGTAACCCGCAATAAGTAACATAGGTGGCCATCAATTAAAGTACAAACTTGTAAAGTGCGGTTGCGCAACGAAACAGAATGCATTGTGATGTCATCAACAGCTTCTTTCTTCCCGGCCAATAGCGATGCAATGGGAGTCTTCAGCGTCGCGGTTGCTACGGGCAACACACGAGTCGGAACAATATCAGCTTCATCTTTTGGACAAAGTTTGTGGACGGTCTAAAAATACAAAGTCGTTAAAGAAAATATTTAAATATATGAAAGTATGTTTGTAGTAATCGAAGGCTATAAATTGCATCATTTAAACGTTTTATCTGCAGATTGGTAAAAATAATTAATGTATGAAGTTATCTTCATTAGGGTTAAAATACTAAATTCAAAATTTAAAGCAATTTTTTTCCAAAAACATTAAATTTTATTTTTTTCCTAGAACATATTAAATTTTTTTTTTCTTTTTGCTAAAGACACTAAATTTCAAAGGTTTGCAAAAAGTTAAAAAATCTTTGTTTAAGGTCTTCATTGAACTTACCATTTTGTTCGAAATCATGTAAAGTTGAGACTTCTGAGACCACCCAATTAGCTCCGGGGAACCAGGGACAAATGTCGCCCCCACCACTTTAACTCCCAACTTCTTGGAAAACATTGGAAGCTTTTCCGATGGTCGGAATACGTGGACTGTGAAATGAAGATGTTTGAAAAACTGAAACTAAATAAACGGGATTGAATGCAACAATTTCTTTACTTATTCAATTTCCTTTTTGTAGTTTATTTATAATTTTTTTAAAGTTTATTTAGATTTTCTTCTTTTAGTTTATTTAGATAATCTTTTTTAGTTTATTCAGGTTTACTTTATTGAGTTTATTTAGACTTCTTTTCTTCAGTTTATTTAGATTTTCTTTTTTAAAACACAACAATTAAAAAAAACAGAAGCTTAAAATGAAGAAATGCGTGTGAAAAACGGAAAAATCTCTCTTAAAAACAAGAAAAATAGTTTTAAAGTATAGTTAATACAATGTATTGGTGAATCCAGATTGTGTGATATGATGGCAGGTTTGATAATGACAATTCATATACAATGATAACCAACATACCTCAAGTTATAGGATGATGACAAAAATTATAAATTTGAATTCCCCGCTTTTATTTAGTTTCGATATTAGATATTTTGTTTGACAACAAGGTATATCATGCGTGCTAATTATTTGTTCTTTTATATTTCTATACATACAGACAGATTAGACTGGTGGTTTAGTGTGTCGCCTTTCAGCCGAACGGTTATATGGTCGAAACTGGCAGCATGTAGGTTGGTCGTGTCCTTGGGCAAAGCACTTAACGGACATTGCCTGAAACTAGTGAAATAGTGGGTTTTACTAAATTGAAAGAACATATCTATCATATACAACACACTGCAATAGCTCCGGTAACCCGACGATGGGTGCAAGTTGATCTGACGATTTCCCGTGTGTTAACCCCCTTGGTGTTTCCATTCACAGGGATAAACATGAATGTCCTATTCTATAAAAAAGCTGTAATAAAGGTTTCCTTATTATCTTTTTAAATGAATACAAAACCACATATGAGTCAAACAAGTTGTTAGTGTAAGGATACTTTACCACATTAAAATCAAAACAAACTAGTTCCTTTGGATTCAATCACATTATGTGTTATAATGGATACCACAAAAATTGTGACACAATAATGAGCAATATGAAGTTACATGGTATTATGGGTTGGTTCACCTTATAAGCATAATGTACTATGATAACTTGTAGTATTAATATAATGGTGTCAACTTCGGTGCAATAAACAATGCATTGTTCAACACAATCACACCACTGTTACGCTAATTTACAACACTGTTACGTCACACAGGAAACATACAGCTTCCTCTCTGACAACACAACCGTCTTTATGAGGTCATATAGACAAACAACTCATCAGATAATCGGTTATCATGAACAAAATGCAATTGATTAAAGTTGTCGTGTTATTAATAAGTGTTTCTAATTTAGTGAATTGTCAAAATGGAACTCAAGTCCAAGGAAGGAGCGCAGTAAGTTATTACTATTGTTGTAAAGTCGCATATAATGTCTGTAGAGTGTGTTTTCTGGCTCAAAACAGATGGTGTATGAAGTTTCCAAGTTGAAAGAATATGGCTTATGTTTATTAGTTTATTACTATTGCTAGGTAGTAAGCAATGCAAGATACTAGAGTAAGAAGCTTATATGACAATGTTCCTGGTACCGGTGTGTAACCGCAGGCTATACCCAAATTTGTGTAAATGCAAGATTAGAAATAGAGACTGTACAACCAATTTGTGGCGAGTATAACCACTAAAATAAGAAACATTTAAATATAAAATTAATAATAAGTCACTGGGGAAAGATTTTATCTGCAACATTCCGTACTACTTTCTGTCACTCTTCTATACAAAGCAATATTAAAGAGATTTTTAAAGATTTCAGTGTTTTGACAGAGAAATTGCCAAAAATGATGAGCAAATGTATCTTCTAATAATTGTCTTAGAAAATAGTCAGAAACGGTTCTCCAGTTAGTTGCAGATGTGGTTCGTACTAATCCTCCCACAGTTTGCAGGTTGGTTGCAGTGGAGGGCATGTGTGGAGGGGGAGGGGTGTAGTTGGGTGAGGAGACACTCGTGTACGAACTCTCCCGTCCCTCATGTGGCATGTGGGACGACACCGTGGAAGGAGGAGACAATGGGGTGTGATCGATGCATCGGAACAGGGGACCATTTGTGGGTGAGGACATAGAATAAGCTATAATGGTTTTGTAGCACGACACTGTACACGAATCATGAGGTTAGACGTAGCACAATTGTGCGGATGATGTTTATGCCTTTTTCTTCACGGTGGACTCTTATTTCTGGCATTATGACACAAACAAGCAAACAGTTAATAGGTCTTTCCGGTGTTCACTAATGTAACAACCCTACAATCTCATCGAAGCAAAAAATACATAAAACTAAATAAACTGACAATCAAATTATCACATCTGCTAAAAACAAGAAAGATCAATTTTGACTTTTGTTTTTTTACCCATCGATTTCACAGCTGTGAAAACGAAATTGCTTCGTCATCAAATACAGAGGATGACAAACAATGACTATGCGTTCTGGACCATTGTGTGTTCGATGTAGAAATACAGTTCCGGCAATATTCACCTTGATAGTGTTCCTTATATTTTCATCTGCTGTTTTTGTGGCAATATTGTATTTAAATCAATTTCATCATTTTAAACTACACCTTAAAGCTATTTGTAGGATTTATGATATTACAGACAGACTTAAAATTCATACAACAATCGACCACCTATTCTCCAATGCTTTTCGTATTTATCGACGCATATTTTACATGAAACACATCATGTTCAAACACTTGATGGATAGTAAGAAGTAAATAATGTTTTGTTCCAGCTCCCAGTAAACACGTGGACGAAGTGTTATGGAACGGGATGTTCAGACACGATGCAATCGCAGGAGTCTCGATGCTGGAACCTCGATTCACAGCCCAACTGCAGGAGAAAGTTGACTAAGTTCTGCAGATCAAACGCTGTGTGCGACGGTCAGTGGACCGAATGGAGAATACCTGCAGGGACATCGTGTAGTGCAGTATGTGGTGGGGGGATAGTGGTAAGACACAAATCTGCCGACCGGATGATCCTCATTAAATAACATCTTCCATCTCCCACAGGCAAATCTACGACAATGCTTCAAAAACGGACGAGAAAGTGGAAATTGTGACCTTTCTGCAACATTCCAATTTGGATTAATTGAAACAAGAGTTGCAGCATGCAACCTATTCGATTGTCGCGCAAGTGAGCATTCCTTGATTCCTCGTTGATATAAATCATTCCCACCTATTCAATCTTCCAGCTCGGTACAGTGAGTGGGGAGCATGTTTGTGCACAGGTGGTGTGGCAAGGAGGAGTCGACAGTGCGTCGCGAATTGTAACACCGGCACCAAGCTGTCAGAGGCTTGTGTCAATCCCGCGTGTCAACCAAGCACAACAACTTCTACGACCATGTCAACCACACAACCCCCTACCACTAGAACTACAACTCCTACTACGACCATTGTTACAGAAAAGCACAACCACCACCCCCACAACCCCACACCACCACCACCACAACTACCACCACTGCTAAAGATTATGGCAGAATAAATATTGTGATCCCCCAACCAACACAAAACTCTACGACACCAGAACTAGAAACAAACAAAAGAAATGAACCATTCGAGCCGACACTCAAATCATGGACGGACAAGATCATCATAATAGCGGTGTCAGCTCTTGTTGTGGGATTTCTCATCTCGATAGCATTGTTCCTGTTATGTTGCCGAAGGAAGTTGCGAAGGAAACGCGTGGTGTATATAGCGGGGGATCGGACAGCTGAAGTGGCCGAGTACAACACGCTGGATCGGCAGGA
>CH002331.1:1118778-1131205 GCA_000149265.1 Ciona savignyi
AGCTTTCATAGCTTCCAGTACACTAGATGAGAGTGATTCGATGTGGCGCGGTGCAGTTGATGCAATAATCTCACACATTTCATTAGTGTTGACCTGAAGTGGTGATTATTCGAACAGATTACTCATGTTTTATCCCGAAAAATGGAAAAACAGAAAGGAAGTTAGCACAAGGACTTTGTACCCACCAACGGATTACCGCGCAGCTATTACACTGTGGTCTGTGGCACAGGCAATGTCAGCTAAGTGCCTTTCCCAAAGACACAACTGACTAGCTTAGCTAGTGACAGTATTATTTCTGCAACCCTTTGGGTGAAAGGCGATGTACTAACAAACCAAGACTTTTAGACAGACATTTTGAATATGTCCAAGTAAGCGTTACATAAGAATAAGTCCACAACCACCACCACCACAACTACCACCACTGTTAAAGATTATGGCAGAATAAATATTGTGATCCCCCAACCAACACAAAACTCTACGATCCCAGAATTAGAAACAAACGAAAGAAATGAACCATTCGAGCCGACACTCAAATCATGGACGGACAAGATCATCATAATAGCTGTGTCAGCTCTTGTTGTGGGGTTCCTTATCTCTATAGCATTGTTCCTGTTATGTTGCCGAAGGAAATTGCGAAGGAAACGCGTGGTGTATATAGCGGGGGATCGGACGGCTGAAGTGGCCGAGTACAACACTCTGGACCGGCAGGATGTCGGTCAAGTTCAACTCTACGAGTCGATGTCATCCCTTCCCAACCCCTCCTTCCGCACCAGACCCCTCCCTCAAACCCCTGACAATATTGCCGAAGCGCTGAGTCGTGCAGGGTCAACCCATGTGACCCCGAGTACCGAGTCATCGATTCGACCCCCCAAACCACCGAGGCGTAACCGGCCCTCCTCGAAACTCGACAATGGCTTCGACAGTCTCACCCTCCCCCCGGGAACCCCCCAATTTGCATCATCCGCCCCAGTTTCACCCAACTTATCACTAAACAGCGTCAAGTATTCTTCACTTCGGAAGATATCAGCGAACAGTAACCCATACTTGGCACCCATGAATTGACCCAATGCAAACCCACCAAACAAACCAACACTACCACAACAATTGAACTAGACATTCCTATTTGCACAATCTTGCACTATCTTCCATGGTATTATGATGTCATAAAGTGTAATCTTACAATATCCCACTGTTTCGTATCGTAAACCCAGTGTTTAACAGGGACACATTCAGCATGCTTTGTTTAGAAGTCTACTGCCAAACACATTGTTACGCAATTACCTGCACTCTAAGAATTACTTGTTTGACAACATTTGATAGTTTAACTATTTAAATTAAAAAAACGAAAGCTGTTAAGATCGAAAAGGGAAAATAAACAGTTTCGATAGTTTTTATAATTCAGTATACCTGTCTGTATAAATTTCTTTATTTTTTGTTTTATTTACTTTGTGCGATACAAGAACAATAGTTCAATTATTTCTACAATACATACCTGTGCTGCTGGTGTCAAACAGAACCATATAATCCGAGAACGGGTCTTTCACCAACAGCTCAAATCCTCTGATGTCTATGAGCCATATTAGTGAGGAGGTTATAACACTCCATGACTGCAAAGTGCTGTCAGTTGCCACGACAAGCAAGTGGCAATTGGAGTCGCGACCAAACTCCACTCGTCTGTTGGTAGAATCGCATTAAGTTGTGTTCAGGGGAAATCTTTGGCACTCGAGTGGACATTTCTAATCACTGCATGCGCTTGGTGTTTATGTTTTTTGTATCGAGTTTTTAAAATTGTAGTTTGGACCTATGACTATAAGATTAGCAGTTTTAATGAATATGATACGGTGTCAAATATGTGATGAATAACATTGAATTATCAGGGACAGATGCAGAATGATAATTTATTCAATTTTCAAACAAAATGGAATAAGCCTCGTTTAAAATCTCGTATTGAGGCGATTTTGAACAAGGCTTATTCCGTTTTGTTTGAAAATATGATTGTGAATAGTCTTTCTTAATAAGTGATTTTTCAAAATCGTTTCAGTATATCAGTTATTAAAAAAAATTGTTCAGTATATCAGTTATTAAAAAAAATCGTTTCAGTATATCAGTTATCAAAAAAATCGTTTCAGTATATCAGTTATTAAAAAAAATCGTTTTAGTATATCAGTTATTAAAAAAATCGTTTCAGTATATCAGTTATTAAGAAAGACTATTTCAGAATCAAGAATAATATAACATTCTGATGTTCCATGATTTCAAGCTCTTGTTTGATTCAATTTAGACTATGTTATAAAATCCTTGGTTTTTCTAATACATTGCCCATCCCATCCAATAACACACCCAAGAGACCTGATATTGGAGGTTTCTGATGCAAGTATCACCAGGTCATCCAGAAGCCATGGATCACTCAGTGACACCGTGTGGCCAAAAGCGAGTGCTAACACAGATCCATCTTGTGAGTATGACGAGTCAAATGAAGGGTAACCTCGGTATGTCATGGTCGACTCGCAACACCAGCCTGGAAAGAAATCATATATAAAAGATAATCCTTAGCTAACTGCACTGAGAGTTTAATTAAGGTTTGACATACATTGGGGCTATTGCTAGAGTTTGGGTAAAATCGGTTTAAAAACCCGTAGGTTCAAGACTTCAATCAATAAAAGTTAGATGCCTTGCTCACATAAAGGACCACCGAGCTGGTAGTCAGTTTCGAACCTGCTTCACAATCACAAAATGGTTGACACACAGTTAAGCCTAAAGTTATTTAAGTTGGTCAAATATACAGGTGGGTGGTACATCGTCATACTATTTTGTGCCCAGGGGGATTCCCACACTTACAATGTTGGATACAATGGGGCTATTGCTACAGTTTAAGTAAAATCTGTTACACCACTAGGTTCAAGCAATGAAAGTTAGATACCTTATTTACCGAAACGACCAATTGTAGTCAGTTTCGAACCTGCTTTAGCTGAAAGTCAACACACTAACCCAGACATGCAACATACAGCCCGTGAAGGGAATTTTAACGGCCCGCAGACTAAACCTAACCATACCCTATAATTAAGATATTAAATACTATTCCTGTAATAATCCGGCCCACCAAGGACTTTATTTTCCACATCTGGCCCGCTGACTAGAGAAGTTGCCCACCCCTGCACTAACCCAATGAGCTATGAACAAATTACCGATGTCAGTGTCCAGCTTCCACAGTTTTGCGAAGCCGTCTTCTGCAGTCGTGATACACGCGGCTTCCGTCGGGTGAAAATGAAGCGATGTTACGTGGCGATTGTCATGCGGGCAGGATATGATGGCACTGAGACACCACCTGAAATACACACAACTGTATGAACCACCTGGGAACAGCATCTATGGTCCAAAATGAAGCTTAATTTCAGATTATAAAAAACAACTTTTACTGGAACTCGCATATTTAGGTTGGTACTTACTGTTGACTCTGGACATCGTAACTCCAAATTTTTAATTTTTGATCCGTTAAATTTTCTCTATCAAATTCAACTGTGGCCATGAGGTGTTCTGCAATACGTAACTATTACAGAGTGATAGTACCAGAAAAACAAGTATATAAGTGGAAATCAGCATTTAGCAATAGGCATCATCATGATTGCTCCACTATAAGCAGGCAATTCTAATTGGTAGAATAAAAGATACTCTTACGGAATATCCACAACTATCAGAATGAGTTTGCAATAATCTGTATACAAAATTAAATCACAAACCTATATTTTTTGTTTATAATTAACATTAATCACCAAAGATTGACCTTAGGTAGTGAAAAATAACATATCTAAGTTTGTTAAAGTTGGTATAAAAAACAAAGCTAAAGAACGTACCACCAGCTTTCGTGATGACAAAATCCACTTTAGTTATCTTCGTTTGAGGTAAACTTTTCTCCAAATCCACAGGAGATATGAAGTTACGACTTACAATGTTTAGCTGAAGAGGGTACAATGGGTGAAACTATGATACAAGATATGCACGCAGTGTGTAGCCTTTCAGTCCAAGGTTACAGGTTCAAAACTGGTTGCTAGATAATCGGCTGTGTCCTTAAGCAATGCACTTAGTAGACATTGCCCAAACCAAGTGGATTAATGGATTCTACTAAATTGAGGGAATGTCTCAATCATACACAACACATTGCAATAGTTCATGTCACCAAACGGCGGTGCGTGGTGATCTGACGATTACCCGAATGTAGTGGTGTCACAGGCGTAATGAGTACAACTTTGCTAGTTGGTTTCCCAGCTTCACATGTATATTTGTGTAGATTACAAATTCGATGGTATTGGACTTACATTATAAAGTTGCTCATCAGTTTGCGGGAAGTAGAAAAGCAGATGTCCAGGTTTCCCGTTGGTCACGCATGATTGAGTCGTGGGATCGTAATTTAATCCACAAGGAGGAGCTAAACAAACATTCATTGATATAGAAAGCGAAGAAAAAGTATGGTCGTGTGGCCAAATGGTTAACACGACCGATATATATACCGACTTCTAAATAAAGGTCTTAGTGAAGAAATCTTAATGGGTTCGAAACTGAGCTCGAAAAAAACACAAAAGAAAAGACCACAACTTTGTATGTTGAATAAAACAACAAGTCAATACAATATGGGATTAGCAGACGGATTTGTTACTAAGCTCACATCATCGCTTTAAATGTTCGAATACATCTGACAGGTGCATCTTGTCCATCAAAGCTAATACAATTAAGAATAATCCATTACTTGCATCAACTACCTTATAGCTGATCATCTGCATGGCAAATCAGCTACACCAACCATGGAAGTTGGTAAAATTCATTTAGTTTTTTGTCCAACAGACAAATAATTGTTATGCTATGCGAAACATCTGGACCAATAATTAAATTCGTAACTAGGATGTTTGTCATCAATTAATTAAAAACATAAATCATTCAATATAATCAATATTTAGCATATCTTCTTGGAGATAAGAAACCTGTATTAAAACAGTGATCCTAGAAATTAGTAAAATGATTGAAAAGATTTCCATACCGTCTCCAATCGCAGTAAACCCTTCCACTGTTATCCGGATTGTCATATAATTCGTGATGATGCTTATTGCTGTTGAACAAATAAGAAAACACCGTAAAATAATTGCAGAGTAGCGTACCCCATAATAAAAGACCACAGCAATTTCACTGCAAAGTTTTAGAGTGGAATTTTGGACAAAAAAACAATTTTTCTCTGTCTTTAAGCTCTTTTAAATTTGAAATAAATACTTCAAAACTTAAAACAGCTGATCCAATTAAGGATTAAGACTCTAATATGAGATATATATAAAAAGTATGAAGTAGAAAGGGTGATTTTCTACGATGAACAATTTGTTCGACCCGGTGATGGATGTGGGCAAAATTACCAGTGTGTTGTTCGATTAGAATTATGATGACTGTAATAACTCACAGTTATCAGAATGTGAAGCAGCGTAGAGTGTGTTGTCATCGGCCACCGTCAACTGTTGAAGAGGTGCGCCCAACCGTGGGAGGAAGTGTCGTCCGTCCTTCGTCCATTGCACCAGCACCCCCTCGTGGCCGCCCGACAATATGGACGAACCACTAGAGGTGTAAGAGAGCGATAGCACTTGGAGTGAGTGCCAGTGTTGAATGTTGAACGTGACGCGATCCGCGGCCGTGATGTTAAACCTGTGAAGAATCATTGTTGTTGTTGTTTTTATTTTTTTTCATTGTTTTCATTGCTGAAGAATCATCATGTTATCATCCTTGATACTAGGGAAGATACAAAGAACATCATTTTGGTTCAATTATTGTGTTTTAACTATCGACAAGCGAAATTTAATGTCTAACACTTTATTGCATCAACCCTGATATAGCCACAACACATTCTCACATAGTACAAATATTTGAAACTAATTTTGCCCTTTTTAAGTTTCCTGATGAATCTCTTACATCGGTTTAGTAGAAAATAGCGAACTAAGCAAACGTTGGACAAAACATAACACTTTAAGACTTCCTATTTATTAAGTGTATGCACATTGCAAATATATGTATGCACACTTATGGGGCTCAAATTAGCTGCGACAGGATTGCAAACTACATTGTCTACTACTAAACTGCATTCAATATAAATAGAAACCCAAATATCTATTAAAATCCTCTGTAATAGGCCTAAACATATTGATTTAAATTAAACCACATAAACATTTATTTTATGAAATTGCACTTTTGTGCCCCTGACAAAACAGTTGCTTTAGACTTTACACAAATCACTGCATTTACCCTTTAACTGCCGCTGTCGACTTAAGTCGACAGCGCTAAAAATTACATAAGTAGAAAAGTATACGGCCGATTTGATCAGTGAGATGGCGCTGGAGAGCTAAATAATTTCTGCGTTTACCAATATAAGATGATATATAGGTTTGCATTTGATATTTTTTAGTTATTTGAGTTTAAAAAATGTATACATATATGTGTGATTTTTAGTTGTTTTAATTATTTTTAATTTTGATTGTAGTCCACGATTAGTTTATAACTATTGTCGTCATGGTTCGCTTGTTTAGTTTGAAAACAAGCCTTTCGTTTTTCGCTTGTACATTTTGGATAAGGCTATTTTTTGAGCTCATGGAGGGTAAAAACAGGTATTCTGTTGAAGAAACTGCCCTTTTGTTGGCCGATAATGATTCTGGAAGCAGTTGTGCTTCATTTTCGAGTCGTTCTAGCAATGAAGAATATTTTTGAAGCTGTTTTGCAGCAGTTTTGTTTTCCTGTGGCTATGTGTTTGTGTTTCATTGGGCGAGTGCAAAAAAAAAAAAAACATTTTTTGATTTGCGTATTACGACGTCATCAGTAAAGTTTTAACGTCATAATAAAAATAGTACAAAAATGTTCCAAAGATAATTAAAAATAACTTTGCTACATACTGTTTTGTTTGTAAATGAAAAAAAAGATAGTTTTTGTTGATCTAAACAGTAACACATGACGTCATTGCCCAATGCATGACGTCATCAAAATTTTACTAATGTTAAAAAAAAGAAAATTTATTACTAAACAACTTTTCTGTTGATCATATAATGCTTACATCAATAGTTTTTTAAACAGAATCTTCTAATCTAAGGTGACTTAGCCAAAAAATGACCTAAAAAACAGCCGGCAGTTAAAGGGGTAATACAATTGATGTAATAACATATATCAGTGTTGCTAATGCAAGTTGATGTGGTTTAAAGGGCAAAAAACTCACCAGAAACGGATTTCTCCATTCTTATGTCCAGTGACACATTGTTCGAGATCAGGGTGACACGCGACACAAGTTATTAATGAGTCCTCAGCTTTTAAATAATGTCTGCATGTGGGAAGTAAAGCAGGTACAACTACTGTATTCTGTGTGTATTCTCGGCCAATAAGATAAAGTAACCAAGTTGATTAAACCTATAGATGTCTTTATTTTCAAATATATGAGATATAATGAATTTGTTATCGAAAAACAATATATCAGGGCCACAAATAATTAAATAAATATTTATAACAAATGTTTATTAAAAATAAAAATAAATGTCCATTTACCGAATGCCGTCTTTCCTTTTCACTGTGTTTAAGTTCGAAAAAACTTGAAGAGATTTTTTCCGTGAAACGACAAAAAAATTCTTTGAAAATGCAATTTCTTTTTCTGTTAGTCGGTCCATACTTTTCATGATAACATCGGAATTGTTGCTGGTGTTGGAGGAACCGCTGAAATCGAGGTGGAATCGACATAATTCGTTTCCTTCAGCTGGGAAAGGGAAATATAAGGCAGAGGGACCATTAATAACGGGAAATAGGATATTCAAGTTTATCCCCGACAATTCACGTTTTATGCTAAATATAATTTAACAAACCTAATTAAATATGTTTATATAACATGTATTCAAGTTCTTATGTTTTTAATATTGTAAAGGTTTAGAGGAACACTTTTTATTATGTTCAGGGTTAAAAATAGTGTTTAATAAAGCATGTTGAAATGATTATTGTGTTGGATTATAATTTATTCTGCGTTTAGGCAGAAATTTATTTATAACATAAACAAAAAATTGTTCATATTACAATTGCCAGTGCAATGGCAAGCATTGCGAAGTTTAACCACCTAAAACCTCATACTTTATGACTAGAACAGCTTGTATACCTGTTTTTCGAACTAGAAATGCAATTTTCGGGAATAATTTGCAGCTGAAGACTACCAATAGAGGAGCGTTAAAGTGAATTGATGACAACATCACTCCATCCTCGTAATCCCATAACCTTATTGTGTTATCCAGTGAACTTGAAATTACCTTGGAAATAACAAATGATATTTTATTATTAATAGCAGATTTCAAAAGATACCGGATTGGGACATTATTTTTACCTTGGCAGATGTGGATAATTTCTGTCGCAAAACTGTTTATAAGATTCTTAAATGTAGCATAAGATAATTTACGTTTGAAATAAATTATAGTGGTGGGTATCAACATTACATAGGGTACGGTTTTACCAAGCTTAGTTGATTTCTTTGAGCATTGTGAGTCTAAAACATAAACACACCCTAAGGTAAATCATTGGTTTTACATTTTTCAACTAGACATTTTAAACAAAACATTGTAAGCTAATCAAAGAATAATTATCCAGTAAAAATATACCTGTAGTTTGATACTTGGGTGGTAATCCACTTTTGTAACATTGTCTGTGTGACCTAGCAACTTTTGCCAACACTGCCCAGTTGTTGTGGAGTAAACTTTGATTACGTTTCCACATGGACACAGCAGATATCTGTTGCAAATATTGGATATTCATTTTTTGAGTGAAAAATTGCAAGGGGCATAATAACAAGGGTAATCGTCATAGTACCTCTAACCTGCTGGTCAGGTTACCGAAACTATTGCAGTGTTTGGTATATCATTTAAACATTGCTACTGTTTTAGTAGAACCCAATAATACACAGGATTCAAGTGATGGAAATCTGTTAAATCACACAAAGTAATAACGGTACATGATGCATCAGAATCAAACAGTCGTGACTGTTGATACTGGTACGAGGAATATGGAAATGGCATCCGTAAAACTATCTAATGACACACATATTTTCAAATCTAGTGCACATTTTGTTTGTTTGCAAAAATGTGTCGTTATAGAAGTAGGGAGAGAAAAATATAAAATTTTGATACCCAGAAATTCAAATCTCGATGACTACAGATAGGAATCCAAAATCAGAATTTTTTTAGTTTTTTTTTTTAATTCAAAATCGAAAGTAGGAAGGTGAATGTGAAATAAATTAAATAATTTTATTGTATAAAAATATTTCAGAATGTTCCTATAATGCCAAATAAACTACACTCTAATTGGTGAAGTGTTAGTATTTTGTATTGTAGTTTTTATACTTTAGGGTGAATATCTTTAATACCATTTTCTTATACTTTAACAGGATAATTGCACAAGTTGATCATCTACTGCTAAATAACAAAATGAGGGACATTTGGAAATAATTGCGACTGTCATCAATGGATGTTTCTTAAGTATGACATTGCTATACTTCTAATACATTATACTTTTACAGTCTGTGCTTGGATAGACAGGGCTCGACATACACACTTGTCTGTCTGTCCGGGACAGGTGATTTGTTGCGTGGGACAAGTAGATATTGTGCAGCGCTTGTCTGACGGGACAGGTTAAAAATGCAAACTAAACGCTATTTTCACTATCCTTCACTGCCGTGTATATCTTCGAGTTCAAACGTGTGTTAATCTACCAGCGGTTTTTTTAGCGGTAACTGAGACGAGTTGAAAAGAGCTAACACTCGGTCGCAATCTTTGTGCTGCGAATATGATAAAGACCGATAAGCAATCTTCGCATCGGGTCATAATAAAGTTGTAAAATATAATTAAAATAAACTCCAAAAGCGTGTGAAATAATCACATATCTTTTGTCAACGCACATACAAACATCTTAAAATAACGCGACTTAATAATTTTCATCTATAAATTATTATTAAAGTCGAACGCGAAGTAAACATGACATTTCAATCCGGGGTTTTCGTCTCTGCTTCAATTGGTTAGGTAATTGAACAATTAATTCTTAGTATTATTAAATGGTAATTATTACAATTCGAGTGCAACATTAAAAAACAATTTCGAAAGACAGAGTAGCCCAGTGCTTCCCAAACTAGGGGTCGCGACCCCGACGGGGGTCGCAAGAAAAAAATTTGGGGTCGCAAAAGCTTCCTGTTTTTCATACAAATTGCTTATAATACCCTACTTTATGCTTCGTAGCCTATTTATTAAAAAACTTTCTCTGAATTGAAACGGCATTATTGGCGTTTTTGAGGTTTGTTTTTGTAGGCGTTTTTGACTACATCAAATTTCGGGCGAGTAAAAAATCACTCGCGTGTGGAAGCTCACACAAGAAAAGCAAGCAAACATGGCTCCCAACTGTAGTTTGTATGACGTAACAACTGTTTAAATATAGTATTATAATTTTGTAGGTCTTGGAGTTGCTAACCGCAGCGTCGCTTTTTTTAAAGATTCGTAGCGGTGTTTATTGCTTTGATCGGCGGTTTGACCTAGGGTTATGTTGACCTAGATTAAATACAGGACTACTGACGCACTCCCGCGCGCGTTTTTCCCATGTTCTTCCCATTACTAAGTACTAGCTAGAGAAAACAGTAGGCTAAACATCCGGTTAACCGTTTTTCTTTAATCAGTTAGCCGTTATAAGAATCTAGGTTCTTGCACAGCGCTAGCGATAGTATATTATTACTCGCACGGCGTGTGCTACGCACGGATTACCTAATCGCTAAATGGTGTGTTAATTACATGGTCTGAAACCTCGGGAATAGGGAAATTAAATTGTGATTTTTTATGGGACAAGTGTAAGCTAAATGGGACAGGTCAATTTGGTACTGAACTTGTCCTACAGGACAAGTGCTCTTAAATCTTTATGTAGAACCCTGATAGATTAAAATCGTTTTATACAAAAACCTACCGAAGTTATATGTAGATAGAAGAAACAAAGTCCTCAAAAGCACTTCACTAATATGTGGGACACCAGGGAAGTACAACACATTATTACAGGCGGGACCAAGTAATTTTGTTACTAACACGAGCGGGACGGGATATTTTGTGATTAACTTGAGCCTGTATGGAAAGTATGTCACTTTTCGCCGAGATCTCGAGTGTGCACGCACAAAATATTTAAGTGTGCAGTGTGCAAACGTCCTAGAGTGCACACTTTAAGTGTGCACACTATCTTCTTTTTATTCTTGTTTTGTAAAAATCTTAAACAAAAACATTATTCTATTCTCAATCTTTCGTGTCCGTCAGCTAACATATCTATCTATGTAACAAAAAACAGTAAATTACCCGAAGTCCATAGGTTGGTTTACAGGCTTTTTTGAAATTATACGATGTTTATGTTTAAAACGTAAGGCCGGGTCAACACACACGCTCACGAGCCGGCCCACCGTTGGTTTGAGCGTACGCTTAGTGTAAAAAAACAATCACCTGTATTCAAGGGAGCGAGCGTGTGTGAAATTACCCAAGTGTGCAAAGACGCAGGGAAATAAAACTCGAGTGTGCAGCTGCCGTACTTTCCATACTGGAACTTGAGCATTACGGGTTATAAGATAATAACCAGGCCCATTAATGATATACCCATACCCCATCCTTTTTTAATTAGTGAAGAAAATATCCCTCTACCTCTCTCCTGCAGTTTAGTGAAGCAGCTCTAAGAATCGTTTATAATCACACGGACAAAAATGCTTCAGGTATAAGTTACTTACTTTGAATCGTTGGAGAATATGGATTTGTAACGAACGATGCTAGACCCTCCTGTTTCAACAAGACACAACTTATCTTTCTTCATGTCGATTCAACCTTGCAAAACTTAGCTATGCTTAGTATAAATCAATCTACCCACATAACATAATGAACCTATATTGCTGTGATATAAATAAACGCAGTGTGCACCACATGATAGCTAAAAACGCATGCGAGCAAGGATTCGATATATATACAAAATGAAAAAATCAATGTTTAACTACAGAAAATGATACAGTGTGATAATTTTATTTTATTTTAGAAGTGAAAATATTACTGCTAAAGTTATGTTTACAAAAACATGAGTAAAGACGAACATTTTAAAGGTCAATTAGTCCAAAGTATATTTGATAGTGTAGCGACCTCATGTGTTACATAAGATTTACGATCCCATCAGCTGGCATTTGCGCTGACATTCCGTCATGTTGAAATATCATTATTAGGTTTACGCTTATAACCACAGCTGTCGTACTTTTCCTATATAAGTTTATTTTACTTTTGCTCAAAAAGGAAAAGAGGGAGAAAAAGAGAAGGCTGGACGCATTAAGAAAGATCTTGTATGTGTCTATACTGAGAGTTTATCTGGAATCTATGTCGTTTAACATCTAACGATTTAA
>CH002331.1:1131817-1179245 GCA_000149265.1 Ciona savignyi
ATGGCCCTTTTTCGTTCGTTCTTCTAAACTAAAATGACCTACCTCTGAGGGGGGAAGTGTATGTAGCGACCTCATGTGTTACATAAGATTTACGATCCCATCAGCTGGCATTTGCGCTGACATTCCGTCATGTTGAAATATCATTATTAGGTTTACGCTTATAACCACAGCTGTCGTACTTTTCCTATATAAGTTTATTTTACTTTTGCTCAAAAAGGAAAAGAGGGAGAAAAAGAGAAGGCTGGACGCATTAAGAAAGATCTTGTATGTGTCTATACTGAGAGTTTATCTGGAATCTATGTCGTTTAAACATCTAACGATTTAACTCGCAATTGGTACTAAGTTATTCGCCTCAATTGCTCAATACAATTGATGTTATAAAACTACTGAGGCGTTTATCGGCGAACTACAGGAGATCAGTCAAAGAGACATTTACGCAGAAAACCTCAATTAATTAGCGCACCTCCGAGAGTCGAGACAGTGCGTAGCGAATACTTGGGGCCAACATATTTGGTGACCCTGTTTCTGAGCAAATTTTGAGGTGGCATTGATGATTGGAAAGCCGGAAAAAGAAGAATTTCAACTACATTGCTTTGCTCCTTAAAGTTTCGAGGTACATTTCTGAATCAACTGTAACGTCGCATTCGCCATCAAGAACAAACGTTGGACATTTCCGTTCTATTGTTCGTGGAGGTGTCAATGTCACACATCGGCTCACTGACGCGAGATTCATTTAAAGGATTCTAGATTCTACAGACGACGATCGGATCTACTACGACGTGAATTTATTTGAAACTAGAAGTTATGGATTCCAAGAAAGAGCCTTAACAAGATCAAAAAAACTCTCAAGCAAGACGTTGGGTATGGCGTATAGCGTCTTGTGTAGCACTTCTAAATCGCCATCTTTACTGTTTATCACGGATTTGACCACTACGACCAAGTATCTTATTGATACCACCTAGAAGAAACAATCGGACAAGACGAATTATCGGACGAGACTTAAATCTGATAAGGCTGATTATTTTGATACTGACTTACACAGAACTATTGCGCCAGCAGATGAGCCACGGACAACTCGATTTGGACGAACAATTTTTCGACCAAGACATTTACAGGATTATGACCTTTAAGTGTTAGATCTGACCTCTATACGCTTCTTTATTCTACATTATTTAAGCATTACTTTCGCCATTAGAACCTTCGTGTCACTCTTCATACATATTTGGAGAAGTCAATTACAGGTTAACTAATCGTTGAAATTCTACAAGAATGGTATTTAAGCAATCAATCCATAGACGATATATTCCTTGAATGTCAACTGCAAGTATATCGCTGTTCTCTATTTAATAAGCTTGAAGACTGTTTCCCAGTTGAAGTGCTATCAGCAAAGATGGATAATTCCCGAGCTGCAATAACTGTTGGAAATACTGAAATTGTATGTGAGCAAATAAATGCCACATTACGCCACAGTTTCCAATATAAATCCTACTTCTCCATTTGTCCTCTCGTTAGCTTTACCGATAGTAACGGATCATTACGAATCGGCCAAGTCTTGAAAAACGATTGGTCTATGAAGGTGTGAGATTAGTTGAGCACTACACCCGACAGGACATTTACATTTCGTGTAAACGATAAGTTCTACTTGTATGATAACTATACTTTAGAACATGCTGATGTCCATGTTCGGCATAAAATTTCCTCTCTAACTCCGATTGAAGAACCACTCCGGACGATTTGGTTTCGCTTGCGAAAAAATTCCCATATCGTCGATGGGATTGGAGCATTTCGGCGCAATTCTTGGTTCGATAAATCAATCGCAAGTTATAACGGAGAAGAACATTAATTAACTCCTGAATGAGGATGCAATGAGACAGCAGATGCAGATGCCCATACATTCGTTGGAAAGTCTATTTGATCACTTTGCCAAACACGCACTCTTGATCGATGCTACAAAAATTTCAAACCCTGGTAGTCAACACGATTTTCTCGGCATTGCTTCTTGCTGCCCTGAAGTGGAGACTTGCTTTGACCATGTACACGATCATAAAGTAGATATTGGTTGTGCTCCCAAAGTTTACCTATGGCGATTTTTACCCAAAATAATCATGATTAGAATAGACGGAGTATAGCAGGTTAGATTCTACCCTTACCAATGGACTTCCGCTAGACCCAAATTTAAGAACATTTTACGGTCAACCGTGGGGACATTTTTACATCTTTTGTCGCCACAAATACGTGATAACCATTTTATTATTATTATTTTTTTATTTTTTTTTGTACCATTCCTTGAGTTCGACACTTTTTCAGTTCATTTCTTCGTTTTCTGACGTAATATCTTTTACGAAGTATGGCCCTTTTTCGTTCGTTATTCTAAACTAAAATGACCATACCTCTGAGGGGGGAAGTGTATGTAGCGACCTCATGTGTTACATAAGATTTACGATCCCATCAGCTGGCATTTGCGCTGACATTCCGTCATGTTGAAATATCATTATTAGGTTTACGCTTATAACCACAGCTGTCGTACTTTTCCTATATAAGTTTATTTTACTTTTGCTCAAAAAGGAAAAGAGGGAGAAAAAGAGAAGGCTGGACGCATTAAGAAAGATCTTGTATGTGTCTATACTGAGAGTTTATCTGGAATCTATGTCGTTTAAACATCTAACGATTTAACTCGCAATTGGTACTAAGTTATTCGCCTCAATTGCTCAATACAATTGATGTTATAAAACTACTGAGGCGTTTATCGGCGAACTACAGGAGATCAGTCAAAGAGACATTTACGCAGAAAACCTCAATTAATTAGCGCACCTCCGAGAGTCGAGATAGCGCGTAGGGAATCGCAGATCGCATCAGGTGTTGTAACCGGCTCTACCTGGGTGCCTACAAGGAACAATCCAGCGAAATAGGCAGCGACCTGCACGGCTCTCTACAATAGTATCTGTTTTAAACACACAGTCTTAAAAGCAATCTGCAGAGTGAGACAGTCTCGATTTGTTAGTGCGGAATAACAAATCCGATAGTACGATCGTGTGGCCGAATGGTTAACGCAACTGATACATATATATATATACAGACAACGCGACCAATACATATATTCAGACTAACGATCCCATCCTTTGTTTGAAACTAAGCCCGATAAAAAATTCCAAATATAGTCCTTGGTGCTCACTGGTATTGGTGAAGTAGTCGAATGGGTCTTCGCGATTTTGTATGCCTTTCTCGCTTTAAAATATGTTACCAGAAAAGATGCATATCCATTTCCACATATTAATGACGCACTTTATTTTCTTGGCAGCGCTAAGTTTTTTATTACATTGGACCTTTCGGCCGACCGGTTAGTCTGGTGGATAATTGCGACGCAAACCGTCGGTGCGAGGTGATATGACGATTGACCATGTGTTGACCCCCTTGGTTTTTCCCATTAACATTGGCAGGTTGAACCAGATGATACGGCGAAATAAAAAAAATATATTTTTAATACCTGTTCGGAGTTCTGTCAGTTACGAGTACTTCCATTCGGATTATGCAACGCCGCCATAGCCCACCTGACCGCTAGACCGTGATAGAGGATGATCTGCTGTGTAAAATACAAGGCGGGAGGAAAGCGTTATAGATAGCTTATTCCAGCAAAAACGCTAAACCGATCACAGAAACGCTGCTGGAACACAGGGAAAGGGTGGGAATTTGGCTGAGTAAATTTTTATACACTAGTTTAGGCGTTAACTGACTGGTAAACACTTTGTATTATCGTTCGACAACGTACTTATGGTTTATGAATTTTAAGCCGCCAGAATGAATGTTGGAATGGTGGATTTCAATAACGGGGCGACGGGTTATCGAGAAGGAAATGTGACCTTTCTGTCTGTCCTGAATACGGAAAGAAATGCGAAAAGGGCCGATGTAGTCTAATTTGTATTAATAGTTGTATTAAAATGTTTTTGTTACAGTCATTAATTTTATTTAAAACAAGTATAGAATCTTTTCATAATCGCAAGACTCGTGTTAATTAAGCTTACGAGAGTTTTTATGTGGTATTTATGACGACTGCCATAATTCATTGTTACGCCACACAAATGTTTATCGAATTGGCGACCGGTTTGTTTGTTAGTTAAATATCAAATTTCTTTGTTTTCCATGTTGTGTTTGGTTGTTTAATTAAGCATTACTAAACGGAAATCTCTTTAATTTTCTCCGGTTTAATCGGGTTTACAAATCAATTGCGACTTGCTAGTACCAAGTTTATTTGATTTAACAGCTCCCTTTATGACGCAAACACAACTGCTAAGTTTCAATTCCAGGTACGGTCGTGTGGCCGAATGGTTAGTTCGACCGATACATATACCGAGTACCGACTAGTCCGAAACTTGGCTAGGTAAAAAAAAGAAACGAGTTTTAATTACATGCCTGAGTGATTTTGGAAATCCCATTGTTACGCACCAGATACACACCCAGCTATCCGGAACATCGTGAAGTTTTCTAGACACAAGCCGCTTAAAATAGCCGTTTCGGTGATGTGTGCATTGAACCTAGAAAAGACTCGGCGACAGTCGCAGTTCAGTAGTCCACAGTAGGGGCAGGGCTGTATGCTCCTGTAGAAATGCTTGCAGTGAAATAGTTTAAGGAGCGCAGTGATGGCACATTGTTTAGGACTGTTGATCTAATGATCATTTTGTTGAAAGTGGCCCACAAGCTGTCAAGTTTTTTTGTGAAATGGGCCGTAAGTCAAAATCACGTGGACCACGCTGTTCTAGATTATGATTTACTAGGCCCAATGGTCCGGCTATTGTTAATTGTCGGCCATTGTCCATGATTATGTCCCTCCAGATGTCTTCCACGCGGCGTGCCATAAAAAACCTCTCGTGTGTCAGTGGTTGCCGACCCCTAGTAGAATGAAGATGGCGTTTAACCATATACCAATGAGCCAAACAGTTTTAAGTAGTAAACTTAAAACATTCTGGAATTATGACTAACAATAAGGATGACAGCAACATTAACAGCCACTTTGTGAATCAATATTTTCAACGTTATTGGACAGTGGTTGTAATAAAACCTTTGTGGACATTTTGTCTTGCGCCACACCGTTCATTGTCCCCCTTCAATTGTGGACTGACGTCATTTTGTTAAACAATTGAATGACTACCTTCGTGGGCTTGGAACAGGAAAATGGCGCCCGTTTGTTTTTAAATCCTTTAGGGCGTCCACACTAAGACCATTGTTAAAATGTACATTTCTGTATAGGAATCGGTTGCGCTAACCATTTAGATTTTAGACAATGTGTAACTAAGAGAAGGTGAGAATAAATATTGATTTTATTCGATGATTTAGATTAAACCGTCCGGGATATTGGTTAAAAATGGTTTTAATTTTTATATCAATTTATGGTTTATAATAAATAAGTATTAAAATTAAGTTTGGTTATATTTTATTTTTTTCTTTGCGCTATTTTGCATTCTAAATATTAATTAACTAAATTAAAACGGCCTAGTTTGGTTTTTACATTAGTCTATTCTTCTTGATGTTAGCGGTTGGCATTTATTTGTTTAACTAATAATATTTCTTAATCTTATATACAAGAAGCATTTAATATTTGATTGTAAGTGAGCAGTTTCATAAAACTTTTTATTTATAGGTTAAGCAATAAGACTGTGTTTAACACATTTTCTAATTTAATATGGCATTAGACGAAATGTTGTTTTATGTTCTTTTAATACCGAGGTGTCGCCTTAAACAAACTCCTGTTAAAGAAGAGATCATGAAATATAAAAGTGATGATTAGCGCTCACAGTTAAGTTAAACTAAACGGTAATGGCAAAACACTGCGCTTGACGAATATACGGGCACTCTTGTTAATTCTCAATAAGAAATGGAATGGCAAACTAAAGTTAATGTAAATAAAATAACGTGACTTAGTTTAAAAAAAACAAAAAAAGGTCAAAATAATAAAGAGTTTACCCGCTCTCTCCTCAAGTAAGTCCGACCGTCGGTGTTTTTTTACTGGCAAATTAATGAACAAACAAAAAAGTTGGTAAAACACGTCATATCAAAATGTACAAAAAGTTGTCTCGAATTTACCAAGTAAAGTGCGCAACAAGCACACAGCTGATCCAGTCATCTCCACAGACTTGATTGTGAAACATAATTTTTAAAAGTTGAATTAACTGTTATTAAATCTATAGATTTAGGTATATATACCTATCACCAGTAACGTATGTAACATCGTAAGTACTTCGTTGTACTGTAATTATTAGCGTGGGCCTTGCTTCCTTTTTAGCGTGAACCCAATTAGCGTTATCACGTGTTTGCGTCTTTGCATCATATGTAGTGTGTTAACGATATAGCCTTTTTGGGCAGTTGTAATTGGAACTTATTAGTAAGTGGTCGTATCTTGCGGTGTTATTACTGGGTTTACAATACAAAGCTGGGCGTAAACTACAGGTCTTATACGCGATTTGCGCTTGCCAGTAGATCTGATGGTTCACCTTCATTCCAACCTTCAAGTTATCCCATGCTTGATCTTCAAGACAGAATGTTGCTGGCTCATTAAGCGGTTAAAAATCGCCCCGTCCAGCGAAGAGCAGCAATGAAAACATGATACAACAAGAACGCATCGAGTGGACAACATTTTAATGTAGACGATATAGTGTTGCTTCGAGACGTACGACTGCGAGAAGATGAAAAAATATTTCACATACCATATAAAGGACCATGTACGATTAGGCAGGTTATTCCTCCAGTAAATTATGTTATTGCGAACGGAACTGATGTACAGTGGGTTTATTTTAACCGACTTTAAGAAGCTATGGCGATTTCACTCGAAGAGCCAACGATCAGGCAGTAGAAAATCAAACGCATTGTAACACAGTTGAACCCGGAGCTTATTTGCATCATGGTCGACAATCGCAAACTGTTCCTCATCTCGCTTTGAAGCACACGACGTACTCGACGTCGGCCTACATTTTATCCCGACGTTGAGAGAGACCTATCGAATTTCAAATAGGACATTTGTGAACGGAGAGTTTTGCGGCACTTTTTTTGTCAATTGGTTTATATCTTGGTGGACCAGCACATGTGCTAAGTTGTTTATGTTTTTTTCAGTATTGGCTTTTTGAGCTTTAACAAAATTGAAATAACGTTGAGAACAATATAGTGGTATTTTATGTTGCTGTTTTATGTATACTGTGTAAACTTTTATACAGCGGAATTATACCCAACATAACGCACTTATTACACCTTTAATCATCTTTGTGTTTTTTTTTCTTTACTACACTTTGTTTGCACTTTTGTTGTACATTTTGATATTATTTTATTTCTTTTTGTAAAATTGTTGTCACCGTTAGCTTGTTCTTGTGTTGCTAACAACTTGTTAATTGTTTTTTTTGTTATTTGATAATAACCACACACCAGTGTGTTGTAGTCCCATATTTCGGGATTCTCGAATAGTTATGTACGGCCTTTTCAAAGTGATTTTACACGGTATTTTATAGATTTTTATGATATTTATTGGAAAGTTATGTATTCCTCTGCCACTGGGGACGCAGAACTGTGAAGGGGGAGAGTGTAACAGTGTAATTCCTCTGTTGTGCCTTTGATTATTAGCCTACCCCTTGCCTTCCTATTTAGCGTGAACTAATTAGTGTTATCACGTGTTTGCGCCTTTGTATAGTACGTACGTGTGTTAACGATACATATAGCCTTTTTGGGCAGTTGTAATTGGATCAGTCAGCGGTGGTATCCTGCTGTGTTGTTACTTGGTTTACAAATATAAAATTGGGCGTTAACTACAGGTCTTATACGCAAATCATAGAACTGTTATACATATTATTAAAATTTCAGTTTTATTTAAAGGTGATTCAATAAATGTTTAATCAAGGAAATTTTCGTTGACTGACAAAATTATTGAGCTTTTTTAAATGTCGAAGAAATACGTTTTGTTAACATTTACAGTTGCCAGTTTTTGTATCCTTGAATACTGGATAAGTGTGCAAAAACCATCGAAAGTAAGGGTTTATCCTTTACCGGCTGTCAAAACTAATGTCTGGGCAACACTAAAGTCGCAATTCCCAACAGACTCTCCGTTTTTCGGCCTCGCCTACCAAGACATCTACGGCTGCGCGATCAATAAAACTGATGATTTCAAGTCGCCGACAAAAGACTGGAAGGATTATTTCCCACGGTTGCTGTCATCGTTACAGCAATTTCAACAACGAAATCCCGATAATAATGTTGAACTAAATACTCACGTGAACTCCAAGTTGGTCATTGTGGGGGGAAGGCGGGAGTATTCGGTTGGAGAGGCGGTAGAAGCGACTATTGTGGCATTCGACCAAAGAGAAGAGAAGATATTGTTTGGCGGGGATGTGTTTCTCGCTAGATTGGTGTACAGCAATACATCACTCTACCCCGATGGTGTTCCTGGCGTGGTGACCGATAACGGGAATGGAACCTACGGTGTCCGAGTCCCCCTTCTCATGCCTGGTGAGGCTATACTGGAGGTGAAGCTGTCGATGCCTCTTGCTGGGATTGCGGAATTGATCAGGTGTACGTCAGCCCGGGTGTTCCTGGGCACTCAGTATGTTGCGACGCTGGAAAGCGAGGAAAAAGTTGAATGCAATGTGGATATGAGCATCAAAAGGTATGTTTGCTTTCGATGCAATTTTATGTTCGTGCGGAAAACTTAATGCAAGAAATTTGTATCATCAGTTAGTGGGAAACCCGCTTATAGTTGGGCTATTGTGAGGCATTCGTGGTTGTCGCCTCATTGATGTGTTCTGCCAAAACTAAAATTCTTAATCATATGCAACACGTTATAATAGCTCCGAGGTGGTCGCGGAGAATTTAATGATTATTTGCGGAGGTCGTTTCATTGTTTTGTGAATGACGAGATCTTTTGTTTACATCAACTTTTAACCAAAAGTGTGGTTGTTGCGTTAGCTGAAGGGGTTTAGGTTTAAAACTGGTCGTCGGCATGTCGGTTGTGTACTTGTCGGACATTGCCCGAACCCAAGAAAAATGATAAGTTTTACCAAATTTAAGGAATGTCTTAGTCACACATTACACACTGAAATAGATCTGGTAACCCGACGGTGGGCGCGAGGTATCTGACGATTACCCGTGTGTCAACGCCGATGTCCATATAACAACATTAAATGACCTATATACTATAAGTGCGCTGGTTGTTGGTGATTGACCTAAGCAGAAAGTTGTCGAATATAGTCAGCACACTGTCAACACAAACCTCAACTGTTATACCAATTTGCATTTTCTAGATATAAAAGAGAGGAATTATGCGACTACTCAAATCCGCGAAACGAAGAACCCTGGTTCTGTGTTAAACCACCGTCGGGAAAATGCTCCAAAATAGCGGATATCATTTTTAACCGGCAGCCTTCGAGTATGGGCATTTTAACACAGCCGTGTGACGATGCACTTCATTTAAAAATGTCATTGAACAAAACCATAAATGGATCTGGCGTCAAATTTCACGTCAAACCTGGCGTTTCTGGCACATCTGCGAAACTACCGCCTTGTTTGACCAATTTGACGAGTTCCGAAACCGATCGCCCGAATGGGTATGTGGTTAACGGCCGTTGGCGGTCAAGATTTTGCAACGCTACCCTTGAGTCCATGGTAGAGGCCAAGCCATGCTTTGTGAACAAAATTATCTACTTCTTGGGCGATTCTACTATTCGGCAGTTTTATTACTTAAGCCTATCGCAGTTCGGTCTGACTTCAAATGGCCCACCAAACGGAAGGGTTTGGCAACAACCTCTAACAGCCACAGATAGTAGTGGCAGAATTCGACTGTATTACCGGGCTCACGGCCCGCCTTTACAAAACCCCGGGCCACCCAAAAGTAGGCCGTATATGAGTGACGTGATAGATGAAATCGAGCCGGGCGAAGCGGAAGTCATCATCGTACTCAATATCGGATTACACATATTGTATTATGATCCCTCCGTCTTTATACATCGTCTTTCGGGGATCAGAGACTCAATAATAAGACTTGTCCAAAGGCGAGCAAACACTAGAATCATCTATCGCAGTCACAGAGTAACAAGCACAATAAACAGCTGGTTAATGTACCGGTTGGGCGTGATTACGAGAGAACTTTTTAACGGAGTGGAAAATTTCTTTTACCTTGATTTATGGGATTTGTCTACTCTTTGGCCACTGGACGATTTTCACCCAAAAGTTCCTCATTTGGAAGTTGAAGCTTTGTATTTGTTTAATTTTATTTGTAACGGGATTCGTTAAAGTGGAACTTTTTTTATATTTTTACATTTAATTACACGGGTTTAAAGAAACCGTTTTTATATAAAAATCGATAAATGGATCGGTCGCGCTTACCAGTCGGACAAAAATGTTTTCTGGCCAAGAGGATGATAAATTACCGCACGGCGTCGCTATAATAAAGTGATACATGTGATGTAGACAATGGTTTTGACAACAATATTCGTGTGACTGAATGGTTAACGCGACCGATGCATATACCGACTTACATACAAAAACGGAGTCCATCGTGTGTTTAAAAAACTGAGTCCGAAATAACAAAAACATGTTTTTGACACCTGAAAATTAAGATCTCTATGCCTTGAAGTTTAATTATAGTTCATGTTTTATTTCTACAAATAATATATCTACAGATATTTTTTTATAAGCATTTAAAAGGTGGCTGTATATTTAACAATAGCTTTTCCTTGGCATCAAACTGATATTGCTTTCACATCTTAGAAGATAGCACTATGAATAACAAAGTGTTGTTGTTTTATCATTATGTGCACAATTTCTTTGCATATTGATCGTATTATAGGTAATACATATTTATATTATTTTGTTTCAATTTTACTTTTTGGCTACTTGAAATAAAACAAATTCAAATTTTAGTGCGTACTAACACAAGTAACTAAATACATACCTTAGTGGTGAGTTATACAAAACAAATTTTCAGGAAATAAAACTAGGAAATTGTGAGGAAGTAATAAAAGTTGTAAACAAACTATATGACACAACATAAAGTAAAAACACAGGTTACTGTAAGGATCGACAAGATGATAAGTTAATTTAAATCATCACTGCAATATTTTGCTACCAGCTAATCATGCATAACACAGCTATCTAGGAGCAACCAGTGAAAATACCAAAGGTTCAGTGCGATTTAACGTATATTCAGAGTTAAATAAAAAAAAATCATGCGCAACAACTGAATTAAAAGGTCGTGATTCTGTGAAGCAGTGTGCTGTATCGGGAATGCGCATATTATGTTGTTTAGTTTCATTTTTAGGCCAATTTGATTAATTTAAACGAAACAATTCTTCTCATGTGTTATTTGATCTAGTTTTCTATACAGCCTGTCAAATGACTACTATTCATCGCAGCGGTAGTATTTCCTGCCGACCCAATCCCACAATAACACGTTGTCTGTCATTCATGTAAATAATAGTATGGCTTAATAATATTAGTATAAGAAAAGACAAAAAGAAGCAAGCTTAAATAATGAAGACTAAGATAGTTGTTAAATCGTCAGGGTAGAGTCAAGGAATGTATAAACACCTTAGCATTTGACGAAAACAGATGTGCAATTAAAAAAAGAAAGAATAATAAAAAATAACACGTTTCTAGCTAATTGTGTATTTAATATAAAAAGGAGGGCAGTTTGACCCAGCATTCTATAAAAGTATGTTCCAGTTTTTGTCATTGGATATTCCAATGGAATTAAACAAATGACATTTATTTATCCGATTAATTGATTTTTATCATTACATAGGTGTCGCATATTTCGAAAAAATGAAAGTAAAAATAGCATCAATTTGTTTTGTCGGGATTGTTTTAATCGGAATATTAATATTACGTCAAAATCTTAACGGTGTGTTACATAAACGGAATACTATGGTATGCCCAGATACGAGGTTAGAACACAAAGATGAAAAAAATTTGCCGTTGATTTACGGCATAACCTCTACATACAAAAGACATGTACAGATAGCTGAACTAACCAGGCTGTCGCAAACCGTGATGCACATTCCAATGTTTCATTGGCTGCTTACAGAAGACGCTCATTCAAAAACAAGTTTGGTGGCCGATTTTTTAAATCAATCGAAACTGAGCTACACCCATCTTTTCATTAAGAACAATTTAACTTCGGGAATCGTGAAAGATTTAAACACCCGAAACAACGCTTTGCATTGGATCCGAAAAAACGTACAACCGAGCACAAATGCAATAATATATTTCATGGACGATGACAACACGTACTCACTTAGAGTCTTCGATGAAATAAGAAAAACTAAACGCGGAAGTGCTTGGCCGGTCGGTTTGGCGGGTGGTTTGTTACATGAAGGACCGATTGAGTGTAAAGATGGCAAAGCTGTTCGATGGAACGTCCATTGGTGGCCACAAAGAACCGTCCCCATAGATATGGCAGGATTCGCAGTTCATGTAAAAGTTCTGTTTGAAAAACCAACCGCAGAATTCACCGATCGTCCGGACATAGAATCCGGTTTTTTAGAGTCGCTTGGATTCAACAGAGACAACATAGAGGTGAACTATTGTAAAGATGTTCTAGCGTGGCATACTCAAACTAAAGCTCCTGTCGTTGTAGAATGAGATGAAACCAAAAGTTGCTTATTCACGTAATTTATGACATAGACATGTTCCTTTGCTATGTGGTGACCCATTTTGATATATATATTGTAACATCTGTAAATCTGTTTTGACTTAAAATTAATGTTTTTTGAAACGTCTATGTTCATTATTGTGACGTCATTTTAGTAATTAATATTATGCTTTATATTCCTGCAACCTCGTGGTTTTCCTTCTTTTTTGTACTGATTCCCATACCGAATTATACTGAAACAATTTTACTGAATTTGAATAGACCTATATATACGGAAAAAACAGTTGGTAAGCAAATTGATTATTAATATTTGTCGTTTATTTATGTGTATTTATGTTAAATTGTATAATAGAAAACCGCTGATCGCTGATCGCTGATCGCTGAACGCTGAACACTCATCAGTAAATAAACTACCATCCACCAAATGAGATCAAGTGTGCGGGCCAGCGCGTTAACACTGTTTTTCATGATAAGGACTCGGGTGTTTAATTAAGTATAGGTCGCACCAAATAGAGGCCTTACATAAGTTTTCAACTGATCCATATTGAATTTACTGATTCTTACTGATTAATGATTTATTGGTATACCTACTGATTACTGACCAACTGATTAATTTACTGTTACTTACTGAATTTTGAATTTACTGTTACTGATTTCTACCGAACTTATTATTGTACCGATTTGTACTTGCTTTGCTGGTACTGTCTGTTACGTCACAGTAACCTTTATTATCGTTGTATCTTTCCTGTTGCTGACATGGAATCTGTCGAAAGAAAGGACTTTGACCGGATAGAAATTATCCTGCGGCAAAAATATATGCTCGCTGAAGTGATAATGACGGACTCGAGCATGGGTCCAAAACTGAATGAGCTGATTACTGAGATTGAGCGCCTCTACGCCGAGTTGATGATCCTCGCGCCAAAGGCTTACTCGCAAGAAGATTTAAACGACCAAGGCCACCCCCTTCTGCAATGTGTGGTACAAAGCCAACTAGAATTTAAAGGGAGGGCTACTGAATGGCTTCTAAGTGCCGAAAAGGCTCCCAGCATAACAACGTCGTCCAATATGACGAGGAGTTCTAGGTCAAGTACAAAACGACGGGAAGCGTATGTCCAAGCTCAGAAGGCTCGTCTTGAAGCACAGCAAGTCGCTGAAAGTGCTCGTGAGCGTGCAGAACTAGAGGCTAGAGAAGCTGAGCGCAAAGCAGAGTTGGCCGAGCTTGAATTACGTGCTTGGGATGAGCAGCTCCCAACTCCACACATCGAAAATGTTGCCGTCAACCCCACTACGAAACACATACCGATTGCTGCAGAGGTGGGTGCGATGCCACGACATGAGGCACATAAAGAACCGATGATTCGGCCGCTGCCGAATGGTGACGACGCTTATCAAACACCGCCACGTAAACGTACAGAACCTGCCGTGCTGAACTATCGACAAATGAATGCTGACGTTACTCTACCGCCACGACCAGAAATAATGAAATTTAACGGAGACCCTCTAGATTACCATGAATTTGTACGGAATTTTGAAACCCATATAGAGCAACATGTAAAGTCAGAGACGACCCGTTTGATCTACTTGCTACAGCAGTGTGAACCTGAGGTACGGCGTCAATTGTCGCACTTCACTAAGGATGCTCTAAGTGGTTACCGATTGGCCCGTGATCAGTTGTTTCAACTGTATGGGAGACCACACATTACCTCCAAGGCTTGCAGTAAACTGCTGGCGAAGACGTCGGTCGTTGGAGAAAGGGATCCAGCCGGATTATTGAAACTAGACATATTGTTACAGAGATGTAAGAGTGCCCTTGCTGACGTCGGAGAATACGCGGGCATTAACTCACTGCACTGCCTATTACCGATTATAAACAAATTGCCTGAGAGCCTACAGACAAAGTGGATCGAGTGGTCTGTCTGCGTTGCTGAGGAGAAATGCCGGGACGCTGGCTTCCTAGACCTCGTTGCGTTTGTCGCAAGACAATCGAAGATTTATAATTCTCTGTATGGAGAAAGCTTGTACAGTCGTGAGCCAGGACGATACCGAAAAGCAGCCGCCTTCAATACCCTACACGAGATTACAGAACAATTACCGAATATGTGCGATTTATGCGACAAGAAGCATGCGCTACCGCAGTGCTTTAAATTCAAGAAAATGAACGGACGCGAACGACGCGAGTTGGCATCTGTCAAGGGATTGTGTTTTCGGTGCCTGCAAAGAGGTCACCGTGTGGCAGAATGTCCTTCAGCAGAATGCTGTGGGGAATGTAAAAGTACGTATCACCACTCGCTTTTGCACTACAGATTTACTAAAGTTCCCAAACCCGACAAAACTGATGATCAAGCGAAAGCAGCGACGTCATGCTCTTCCATACTTTTCGAAAGTCCCCAGTCTTATCATACAGAAGAGTACAAAGCGAAGGGCGTATACATGTGCGTGGTACCAGTGAACGTCCGATTCAAGAACCGCGAAGGGGGGGGGAGCTCGCCTTTCTCGATTCCGGATCTTCGGCCACGTTATGTAACAGTACTCTAACGAGCGCTCTTGGCATTACAGGAACTCCCAAACAGATATCCCTGACCACCCTCTGTGCTGAATCGACGTACAACGGTATCACTACTGACCTAACCGTTTGTTCATTAGACGGTGAAACAGAAGTTGAAATACAGAATGTAGTGTCAGTGGACCATATTCCAGTACGACCAAACATTCTTCCGCGAAGGAATGTGTTAGATAAAATGAATCACCTGAAAGGTATAGAATTTCCACAAGTTGATGGTGGCACCGTTACCCTTCTCATCGGAATAGATGTACCAGAAACGTTGTGGGTACAGAAAGTCCTCAAAGGAAAAAGAGATGAACCTGTTGCGTGGAAAACGCCCTTCGGTTGGTCTTTGATGGGCCCCTCCCTATCGCCGTGTTCATCGACCACTATACAGAACAATTTAACGACGACGTCTGACGCTTTATCACGTCAGATTAATCGCCTATGGAACACTGACTTTGGCGATTCGACGTCCGTCCTCGCGTCGCCAACGTCAAGAGAAGATCGTATTGCCCACGAATTAATGAAGAAGTCAGTTTCTATGGTAAATGGCCATTTCCAATTACCACTGCCGAAAAAACCTTGTGCTCGTGAGTTACCTGACAATCGCGTGATGGCGCAAAAGCGCGCTGATGGTCTCAAGAGACGTTTACTGAAAAACGACGAACTACACGTGAAATATACTGATGCTGTACAGTCATACATTGAAAAGGGGTATGCGCGGGAAGTACCCGCTACTGAAATTCACGCTTCTAGAAAACGGTGGTTTATTCCCCACCACCCTGTCGTACATCCACGCAAGCCCGGTAAAGTGCGTGTGGTGTTTGATTGCGCGGCGAAACATAATGGCCTTTCGCTAAACGATGTACTGATGCAAGGACCAGATTTAACGAACAGTCTCATAGGGTGTGCTGACTCGCTTTCGTCAGAACCAAATCGCCCTAGTGGCCGACGTGGAAGGAATGTTCCACCAAGTTAGAGTCGATCCAAGGGATACTGATATGTTGAGCTTTCTTTGGTGGAAAGGTGGCAATTTACAAGATAACCCGACTGTGTACCAGATGCTGGTCCATTTGTTTGGTGCGACGTCGTCACCTAGCTGCGCGGCATTCTGTTTAAAGGAATGCGCCCGTGTGTACGGAGACGATTACGACGATTTGGCTGCGAATGTGGTCAAGAATAACTTTTACGTCGACGACTGCTTAGTGTCTGTCGAGAACATAGATAAAGCTACCAAGCTTGTAACTGATCTGCGAGAGCTACTTGCTCGTGCAGGATTCCACCTAACGAAATGGTTGTCTAACAATGCGGAAGTACTGAAAACGATTCCTGAAAAGGAAAGAGCGAAGAACGCGTCTTCTCTTAATATCGATGCTTGCTTGGACGAGCGCGTCCTTGGTGTGCAATGGAGAGTCCAATCGGATGAATTTTCATTTACTGTTACACCACAGAAGAAGCCGGTAACCAGAAGAGGAATTTTGTCGGTCGTTAGCTCGATATACGACCCCCTGGGTTTCGCGGCCCCCGTCCTGATTAAAGGAAGGCTGTTGTGGCAGAGACTGTGTAAACGAGGATTAAACTGGGATGAAAAGGTCTCCCAAGAGGAGGAAAATGAGTGGATCAACTGGCTGGAAGATTTACCTGGACTTGAACAAGTTAGAGTCCAACGCTGCTTTAAACCACCGTCACTGGGAAAAGTTATTCATACTGAACTTCATCACTTTGCAGATGCATCTACCGTGGCTTATGGCGCAGTGTCTTATCTGCGTTTTATTGATATTAAAGGAAATATACATTGCTCGTTTCTCATCGGAAAAGCCAGAGTAGCTCCGATGAGCACCATGTCTATTCCACGACTTGAATTAACGGCAGCCGTTCTGGCTGTCCGCCATGACCAATTAGCCAGAAGAGAATTAAACTTGACGAGCTGCCAATCAACCTTTTGGACAGATTCCACCGCGGTATTACAGACAATATACAATTGTAAGAAACGATTTCCTACGTTTGTTGCCAACCGAATCGCCGAAATCGAGCGCTATGCAGATATTAATCGTTGGAAATTCGTCCCTACTGAACTGAATCCCGCCGATGACGCAACTCGCGGACTTACCACTAAACTACTGACACAATCCGGACGATGGATAAACGGACCCGACTTTCTATGGCAAGCGGAGAGCAAATGGCCTGTATGTCCAGTGTCGCTTCCAAAGGTCCCTGATGAATTTTTACCCTTAAAAAGACAGAACGCCAATGTGAACTTACTGACTACAGATGAAATGGTTACTGAATTTAGTACTGATCGCTTGATTAACCACTTTTCGTCGTGGTATCGATTAAAAAAGGCAGCAGCTTGGCTGTCTAGATACAAGATGTTCCTGCTCCAAAAGATTCGCAATGTCTGCCCACCGGTAAGCCATTTGACAGCTTCGCTCAGCGTGAAAGAGCTTGAAAGTGCAGAAATTGTGTTACACTTTTTGTGCAGGGTCTCGATAACCTGTAGTCAGCAGCTTTCCTCAGTATATATAAAATGCTTGTATTCACGTAAGCAGCATAAAATCACAAGTTAACCAAAACACAATGCAGTGGTCACATATAAAAGCAATTAGGCGGTAAACTCTAACGGTTTTTGGCGGGTAGATAACGAACGATAAAAGCGACAGGCCAAAGAGTTGATTATCCTCAAGCAATCAGCGCACGCACCAAAAACACGTACTAAGATAAAACATGTAACAATTGAACTAATAAAGTATGAACAGCGCAAACATTTCGGATCAACGATCTCTATTTTGGATTCCAAAAGGCAAATAAAGAAAGACGACTGTATTCGTGTCCTTTCTAAACTGAACCCCTTACTGAGAAATGGAGTGCTGCGCGTCGGCGGTCGTATTGATAAAGCACCGGTCGAGTATGACGCAAAACACCCGATTATTCTACCATGTTATTCTCACGTAACGAACTTGATCATCGACGAATACCACCAGAGTGTGGGGCATTCTGGTTACGGACACACCCTATCTGCGCTACGTGGGAGATTTTGGATACTGAAAATTGGAGTTGCTGTTCGCCGAGTCTTGACGAAATGTCTGCCGTGCAAAAGAAGAAGCGCCGTTCCTGGATGCCAGATTATGGCAGAACTGCCTTCTGGGCGCCTACAGGCTGGCGAACCTGCATTTAGCCACGTCGGAGTTGACTACTTCGGTCCGTTCTCTGTGAAACAAAACCGCAGTGAAATTAAAAGATACGGATGTATATTCACTTGCCTTACCATCCGAGCCATACATATTGAAATGGCTAATGATCTTTCTGCTGATTCGTTTTTAAATGCCCTACGTCGATTTATAGGTCGGCGAGGTAAACCAAAACAAATATACAGTGATAACGGGACCAATTTTGTTGGTGCAGAGAAGATACTTCGATCATCCCTTGCCTTGTGGAACCGTGAACAGATTGCTGAGCATTTGCGACAGAGGGCAATAGCGTGGTCCTTCAACCCGCCTGCAGCCTCCCACATGGGCGGCGTATGGGAAAGGATGATACGGTCAGTGCGTCGTTTGCTGTCATCCATGCATTCACCAAAGGGCCTGCTTACTGACGAAGCTTTGAATACACTGTTCGTAGAAGTGGAATCGATTGTTAATTCAAGGCCGTTCGTTCCTGTCATTATCGATCCGCACAGCGATGAACCGATAACGCCGAATCACTTGCTGTTACTGCGTGATTCACCAAATGAAGCTCCAGGCCTCTTCGATGAGAAAGCGTCGTACGCAAGACGAAGATGGGTCCAAGTGCAACATATGGCCAATATATTTTGGAAACGCTGGGTGTCAGAATTTTTGCCCAATTTGATTAAACGCCAAAAGTGGTACAGCAAAAGATCAAACTTTGAAATCAACGATATAGTGCTGCTAGTGGACGAGAGCCAGCCCCGTTCGAAGTGGGTACTGGGCCGTGTAATGGACACATATGCTGATAAACACGGAGTCGTGCGTACGGTTCTGGTTAAGACGCCCAACAGTCTCGTAAAGCGGCCAATTGCTAAATTGTGTCTGATTGTTGATTCCGAAGATTCCTAAACGTTTGATACGTAGCCTTTGTATTTCGTTTATATGACACCACTTCCCTTTATTGCGTGTGTACTGACCGCTTAACGCATTTCTACCGATATATTTCTGCGCAATTACTGATTCTGTTTGTGTACTGATTTTCTTTCCTACGTTCTTGCTGACGTATTTCACTCGCATCGCAAACTTGCCGTTATTGTTCGCTGATACTACGTGTTTTTGCCCCTTTTACCGTTTTAAAGTACGTACCTTCCGATATTTCGTTGTTGTTCACTTTACCGATGTTTTGTAATGTTTTTTTTTAAATATATGGGACATATATTTGTGGGGGGGTATGTAACATCTGTAAATCTGTTTTGACTTAAAATTAATGTTTTTTGAAACGTCTATGTTCATTATTGTGACGTCATTTTAGTAATTAATATTATGCTTTATATTCCTGCAACCTCGTGGTTTTCCTTCTTTTTTGTACTGATTCCCATACCGAATTATACTGAAACAATTTTACTGAATTTGAATAGACCTATATATACGGAAAAAAACAGTTGGTAAGCAAATTGATTATTAATATTTGTCGTTTATTTATGTGTATTTATGTTAAATTGTATAATAGAAAACCGCTGATCGCTGATCGCTGATCGCTGAACGCTGAACACTCATCAGTAAATAAACTACCATCCACCAAATGAGATCAAGTGTGCGGGCCAGCGCGTTAACACTGTTTTTCATGATAAGGACTCGGGTGTTTAATTAAGTATAGGTCGCACCAAATAGAGGCCTTACATATATATCATATTTTGTAATTAGAGAGCATATTTAAATTTTGCAATTCATTACATTTTTAACTGCAATAACAAGATTCAGCAATTGCAATTATAATTCGTCAGATGTGACTTCACTAACGATGCTTAAAATATATAAGTAAATCTGAAATTAACGAAGACCTTGGCATTTCACGTAGCAGTGAGTAAAAAGTCTCTTTTATACGCCCCATATGTGTATAATGGACGTTGATAATTTGGAAGTAAAGTTGTTACTTAACATTTTCCTGGAAAATACAGACAAATATAAAACGCGAAAACGTGGTGGGTGGCGTTTCGCTTAGTAAAACTGTGGGTTATTAATAAACATGACACTTTTAAATTATTTCATAAGCTTCAATTTAAGATGTAATAGCGTCCACAACTTAAGTCACCAACCGTCGTGATGTAAATATAGTGGAACGAAAATTCACCATTTAATGCAAAATAAAGATTTCAAAAGATAAAAGAGGAGCCAAAATATATTCAGTCGATCACTTTTAGGCATTAAGACTATATTAATAACATTAATTAGTCTACAGCAACCAAGAATAATATTGCATATTAGTTATAATATACTCATGTAACATGTATGTTGTGAAACCATAGTGTGATCATATGGTCAATTTCCTGACTATTCTCTCGCTGTGCATAATTTCCTGAGTGCTTTATTGTAGTACTGCATCTAAGTTAATAAGGGTAACATGCTTGGTTTGTAACAAAGTGACTCATATATTTTTTTCCCAAACAGTGTACAGTCTAATGTGATTATGAAACCCCTATGTTCTAGGATAACTGACATATATATATATAGGTATGATGGTAAACGGAAGGTTATAATTTAAAGATAGTACAGGTAAACAAGGCGATGTGCTGATTACTGATAAAGAAATTTAAAAATATTTTAAATATATATGTAAAAATATTATTGCAGTGTGTTGTGTATGATTTAGGCGTTCATCCTTTTAGTACAAACATATAGCAAATAAGAATACTATTTCTTTTACATTATAAGTAATTTATTTGTGTAAAAGCTATTCCGTGTATAACCATAGTGTGCCCATATTGCTAATTTACTAATCGTTTCCCCACTGTACATACCCTATGACTAGTTTTTGTGTGTGAGTGCTTTTATTTTAGTCCTGTTTCCTGAGGAAATGGATATAATAAATGAAATCGAAATTTAGCTTACATTTCTAATTTCGTCCTATATGGTCTTCAGGTGATCGCCTGTCTAATATATGTATATAAATGGGTATTGTATGTCAGTTTTCGGTGGAAGTAAGCTCTGTAGGCAACACACTGGCGACTTCGACTTGAACTTGAGCAACCATCCGATGTTTTCAATTCTACAGATGATTTTTTAAGTAGGTATATGTATCGGTATTCGGCCACACGACCGTACAATTCTACAGTTGATTAGTTGGATCCACAATCACTTTAGTCAAGGTGCTCAACCAAGTTGCAATTGGTCGGCAACCAATTCTACCACACTAAAAATGAATTTTCTATCCCTTTACCAAGTATCGTTCCCCCAACCAGGCGGAAGTTAATCTTATGCTCATGCCGATCGTTTGGTCGCAAACTGTGTGACGTTGCGCAAGGACTCTTTCAGGAAAATGTTCACGATGGAAACGTCGCCATGCCGTTATTAAACTTTATTTTACAAAGTAACAGGGTCGTAAAAAAGACTGGATTTGCCGCACCGACCGCCACATCCTATAATCCCAAAAGTCACTGCTGAAATGGGTCGAAGTTCATCATGGGTTTTCTGCCCGACACATAATGCACAGCGAATAGCGGTTATAGTTAATTCATAGGCATTTACAATTTTGTAGTTTATTTTACACAATGACAACATTGCGTGTCATCGTCACGATGACTTATTCCATATTTTAGTAATGTATTTGTGTAAAAACTACTGCGTATATACCATATAGGGCCCATTGTCAATTCTTCAATTGTTCACCCCACGTGCATATATACAAAGTTTCCTTAGTGTAATAATTTTTGCTTTTGTCCAGTTTTTGTCTGTGGTACTAGATAACAGACCGCCTATCTCATATGTGGTTTAATACTTTGCAGATTGCTGCCGGTTTAATACATTGCAGAATGTCCGCTTAGTCTGGCGGTTTAGTGCGACGCCTTTCAGCCAAAGAGTTGTAGATTCGAAACTGTTCGCTAGATAGTCGGCTGTTTTCTTGGGCAAAGCACTTAACGGAAATTGCCTGAAACCAGCGAATAAATTGGGTTTACTAAGTTGAAGAAACGAAAGTATCATATACAACACGCTCCAATACCTCGGTGACCCGACGGTGGGCGCGAGGTGATCTGACGATTGCCCGTATGTTAACCCTCTTAGTTTTTCCATTCACGGGGATAAACATAAATCATATCCTATCTCTTTGTCTGGACTGTCGAATAATTTGTAGCCAGACATTTGTTTCACTCGGTTGTTAGGAGAAGACCTAAGCCGGCCACCGTACTAGAAGCACGATGAATTCAACTACCCATTAATATACTAAGTCGAGGCGGTATCCGCTAAATATGCTTACCGATAAGCCAGCGACTACTAGCTAGCTAAGAGTATTGATTATTTTAACCTCCGGCTGAAAGTCAGTGCACTGCCTCACTGAAATATCGCATGTCAATTAATAATCGGCACTGAAATGAAGGAAAACAGCCGTCTTGCTTAACATTTTGTCCGAAAATCTTCTCGCGTAATTTGCCCTTAAATTTCCACTGCATATCTAGGAAATATATACACTTAATAGAACATCTTCAGGATATTCAGATGTATCCAACTATTTCGTCCATGTCGTACGAAGCGTCAATGGTGATTGGTCAATATAGGTTCAGTGAGTTTAATGTTCCCGGAAATCGGTGGAAAATGCGTACGGCGCTGACGCACTTTTCTCGTTGGTCAATCCTAATCGATTTATGTTTGTTTTGAGTGTCCAGCTGATACACTAGTTGCTTACGGGTTTAAGGTTACCCGCAAATACACAATGTTAAGATATATATGTATATGCATTGCTTGTTTAATCTTGCCAATAATTTCAGTTTCCCTTTGAAGTTTTAATTTACGATTTAGTTATATATATGCCTGGGAAACTCCCAGCGCAGCACATTGTAATTACAAAAACAAAATGTGGCGGTAGTTTTTCGTTGGATTCGGGTAGATATACCAATATGATGATGAGAGATACATAGTTAGGTTAATGCGGCCCACAGCACTCCTGTATAATTGATTATAAACCAATGTTTAAGATTTCCGGCCCTACTTGGTCGTGGGGCCTTCTTGTAAGACTTTATTTAATATATCGTAAATACGTTGTTGAAACTGAAACAAGAAGATAATAAGGAAAAGAGATAAAAAATGGCTGTGCGTCAACAAATGGCGGGCGTTGAAACAGTTGCCTATTTTTAAAGACAATAAACCACTAGAGATGGCGTATAACCAATTATTGACCTCTATGCGCGGCCAGATCTAAGTCGTATCTTCTTAATCATGGTATTTAAATTAATATTTTACAAAGTAACATAAATGGTGATTCCCCAATGTTTGTGCGGTTAGAAGCAACATGTGCTAGGCTGCGCGCCAGTGTTCTCGTTTGGCTGTAAAGTTGTGTAATAGTGCATAGTAAAATAAAGGTGGTAATTGTGCACCACATAGCTGTTGTTGGAAAAAAGTTCCCAATGTAAAAATGGGTACCAGCTCGAAATTTGTACACATTTTTGGGAGAAATGGTTTCTCTTGCATTGAATTAAGCAAAAAGAAAGTTGTCTGACAGATTAGTCTAGTCGATTACTACGTCGCCCTTTAGCCGTAGGGCTACAGTCTCGAAACTGGTTGCTAGCTAGTAGGTTTTGTCCTTGGGCAAGGAACTCAAAGAAAATTGCCTAAACCCAGCGGATCAATTGGCTCTCTACAAAATTAAAAGAACGTGTCTATTATATACAACACACAGCAATAGTTCCAGTAACCCGACGGTGGGCGCGAGGTGATCTGACGATTGCCCGTGTGTTAATCCCCTTGGTTTTCCCATTCAAGGGAATAAACATGAATATCCTGTCCCAAATCTTGAAGAAAAATGTTTTATCTTCTGCAGGTACGATCATTCAAAACGCATTGAATCTTTAGCCGAATGGTGATTGGTCGGCAGAGATATTTGTATCTATGACTACCAACGAAATGAACCAATCAAACCCACGATGTTTTCTTTATTTTATGCCGGCGATTATTAACAGTTAAATTTTGATACCTCTATTAAACCTCGTGCCCACTGCCAAGCCTCGAATGTTGCAATATGCATGTATAAAATGAAGAACGTTTTACCACTTAATCTTATTCAAATATCTCAGATGTCTGTGTGTCCAATATTAAAGCGCTGATGTGTTATGTTGGTAACAATACTTAAAAACAACTGACGCTTGCGTTGCAACATTCCCGGTGATTCATACACAGCATGAGCAGCCCCCACACGTCACTATGTGATGATGCGTTGCAGAATACCAAAGATTTACTTCCGTCACTTTGTTAGGTATATATAACAAGCAGCTGTATACCTTACAGAATAGTTTTAAGTATTTTAAAGTAATTAATACAATTGACAGTTTTGCAAAATGCTGTTGAGTTTTATGATAACAGTGGTACTGTTGGTGCACTCTAATCAAGGTGAGTGTGTATGATACTTTTAAATGGTTTTATTATAACCTTCATATCTTGGCTCTCTCATCTTTGTTATAATATCTTATGTATCACATCTTAAATAATATACCTCATCTCTTATATCTTTTCCATGGTTTTTTACAAATCCATACAACTAAGCCCCCTTTTTATTCGTGTAGCCTTTTACTTACCCAGTATACTAAAGCATATCTACCTATTTGACCTAACGATCTGATGATTATGGATTTTTTTAATCAACGAGCGTCTTGAAGATCATGCGGTTGTGTTATTTAGGTCACAGACCCAATGTAAGTGGAAGTTTAAAATAACTATCGTGTATTTCAGCAATTCAATGTTACAACTGCAATGGAGCATCCAGCAACGCAGAGTGCAACTCAAAACCTCTGCAAACCTGTTCTGCGGGGGATGATGTGAGTTGCATTTTCCACGAAATTTCAAATAGATAAATTCATGTTTTATCCGCGTTTATATGAATGGGTGGTTTGTACTGTTTTGGGTTAAACCATCATTTTTCTGGGTTCAAGCGATCCGCGAAATGCCTTACTAAAGAATACAATCGAATAAGCAAGCCGCTAGTTTCGACTCTACAACATTCTAACTATGTGCTAGAACGATTACAACATTCCATGTCTCATACCCAGCGTGTGTTACCCTTTAAGGAAACGTAAATCACAGGGTTCCTGTTTGAATGAAATCCGCATAAATTCCGGTCGGAAAAGCATCACCAAAACATGCAAACAAACACAAGCATGTCAGAGCCAAGCTGGCCAGACAAACGAGTGCAGAGACGCATCGGCACAGAGCTCGACATGTTATTATTGCTGCCAAGGAGAACTTTGCAATTTAAACGAAGATGGATCAGGTAATGAACACCAATAACTTTAATCTCATTGTGCTCATTTGTGGGGAAACTACCGGTAGAAATTTTATTTAACTGTTGGGCGGTTAAAATACATAACAGGTTACCTGATGTGTAAAACTGCAGTTAGAATCGTATAACTATATCGAGATTGCAGGTCACTGCTACACACAAAGATTTTTTAAGTTTCCAACTAATTGTTATATGGTTAATCTGGTTAGGTTGAATTTACCATTAAATTAAATCATGGTTTCTTTTATTCAACCAGCGCGAATTCGGCAATTTAAGACATTTGACATGAAGTTATATCGATGATAAAATTTATCAGTAATGTTTTGGGTTGGTTCTTCATTAATGTGAACATTGTGTGACAATTGCCATACCGGTACTCTTTTTCACGTAAGTCAGTTTATTAAACTTTAAGTCACATTTGATGAAACTTATAAGATGTCTTTGGTAAATTATGCCATATTTTATGGACCTGTACATTTACATGCTACCAGTCATTAATTTTAACGGATCTAAGTTATAAGTAAATGCAAGGAACGTACCTGTGCTAAAGCTTTCGCTTTGCCCGATATTCGCTTAGGCATTGTAGAATGTATGACGCGTTTCCTGCACTTTATAATCTCGTCCTAGTAATTCAGGTGTTGATGTGTCATTTTGTTACAGCCTGCCATAGTCACAATACGTGGTGTACAATTTCATTATATAAGTCACGTGGAGGATGGATAATATGCATTGTTACTGCATAACCATTACTACCATCGCTGTGGTTTCAAAAACAAGGGCCGGGAAATGAGATTGAAAATAAATAGTTTACTTAATGAACTCGTGGCGTATCATTTACCATATAATAATTACCAAAGTCAAAACCTTATAAAAATATTATTTGTCCCTGAATGCATTTCTTGAAAATAAAGGTAAAATTGTATTCTAAAGAAGAACTGTTCAAAATAAGAACTAACTTTGTAAATAAGCACAGTTTGGTAGTCCTATAACACATGTGTAGGTAGCTAGTAGTATTAGCACCCGAGAGGTTTTTACTCACACATTCAATTTACCAGATCCCGGTGTTACGACGCCTCGTTCAACGACAGCATTAACAACAACTCTCTCAGCAGTATCAACCACCCTGACCACAACCACCGCACAAGCTCGTAAGTAGTATTACCGATTAGCTTAATTGGTTAGTTCGACACCTTTCTGTCAAAGAATTACAGGTTCAAAACTGGTCGCCAGCTAGGCGGTTGTGTCTTTGGGTAAGGCACTTAAAGGACAATGCCTGAACCCAGTGAATTTTACAAAATAAAAAAAAATCTGAATCATACACAACACACTGCAATATCTCCATGAACCCGACAGTGGGTGCGAGGTGATCTGACGATTTACCGTGTGGTAACCCCCTTTGGTTTTCCATTCATGGAAATAAACATGAATTTCCTAAGTATAATTTGTTGTTGGCATAATGAGTTATGGTTTTTGGACAGTACTCATGGTGAACTCGTCACACATGTATCGGAATAATCAAGATATTGTTACAATTGTTGTAAAAATTTTGTAACAAATATTTGTAATTATTTTTACAACCCTCGGTTCCGCTTAGGGTTTTGCCTTGGAACATAGCCGATAATTAGTTACTGACTAATTTCGATCCCCCACCTTTTTATTAACCACCCAACGCAAAACGAACTCATTATCCAGTCAAACGAAGTACAAACAAATGTGACAGCTTTAGCTATATACGTGCGTGGTTATATCGGCGGACACGTATGTGCAAAGTGTAACGACCACCGCATCAATCAAAAAAGGTCATTGCGGGTCAACTGTTTCGGTGATTAAAAGCAAATAAATCCGTGAACATGACTTCCGAGCCTGTTTAATCGGTCTTTAAATTAAATTAAATTACCTGCTGTTTGCTTTATGACGGCGATTAATCCATAATTATAACTACAGAAACGATATTTTCAAATGGTTACATTTATGAAATGTTTTTGAAAGAAATTTTTATTGAGGTCGCTTCGAGGACATTTCCTATCGTTTCTTCACGATTCGTCCACTTTTGTGAAATGATGCAACGTGTAGGGTCACCGGGTATACAGGATGTAGTTGCCGTTTAAAGGCTAAAACTGAAAGGAAGTTTGCGAATTACGTATATTAAAGCAACTCATCATGCCCAAAACTACCTCCAATCGTGATTTGGCTAGTTGTTTCGTCACAGTACGTAGTATGTGAATATACAACTACCGATGCGTTGACATTTCGACATGTGATTCACACCAAGCTGATTTCACCCCGAGGTCACAATAAACCTGTGTTACGTAAGACTACAGATAAGCATGCATCCCAAAGAATGTGACAAGGCCGTAAAAGGCATCAGAGAAAAAATCAGTCGTGTGTTTAAATAGACCGACATAAGTGAGCGCTATTCATTTAGAAACCATACAGTTTAAGAGATACTTAAGAAATTACAAGAATATGAGTTTTATACGAATAGCGCTATTGTGCGCTTCTGTTATTGCATTTGCGAATGGTAAGAGTTTAAATAGGTCTATAGTATCTAACCGTTTTTTTTATTTACAACGTGTGCTTTTGCTTTGACTGTGTATAGGACAGTACAGAATTTATGTATTCGCTGATACGCTGCTGAATGTTAATATTGTGTCTATTCATGACAAATTCAAATTCATTAAAAGTAAAACATTAAACGTAAGATATTCGCTACAATTTAGAATCCTAATACAGTACGTTGTACTTGTTTAAACTTTCAGTAGTTAACAAGTTTATTTAAGTTTATTATTTTATTATATGAAAATAACAAAAATGCGTCACTACATCATTTTTACCGGGTCGGTTTGAAAGCCAAAGGGTATGGTCAACAGCTCTGTTAATAAAGAAAAGTCGGTAGTCGTTCGCACGAACTGTTCGGTCGCTCAACCGCTTGCTTCTATAACACTTTAACATATTGCAGCACAAAACCGATGTCGTCCTCTTAATGTTCCGCGGTACTCTTCACTGGAGTGTTCGAACGGAAATGAGATAAACAGCAGATGCAGAGCAATCTGTGACGCCGACTACGCTCTCGCTTCGTCGTCTTCCTCGTCTCGAAGATGCAGATGTGACATGCTTGGTGTTTGTGGATGGACCGGTAGCGTGTCGGTGTGTGAATACCGTAAGTGATTTTTGCATAGTTCATTCAAAATGGTGCGATGCATGGGGGCGAGAGAATCGTTTATTCACTGTGAGAAGGAATTCACACTGAGATAATGATTTGCAATGTACTTATTTATTAGGTATAACTATACTTTGGGATGGTCCCATTTAATTGTAAAACACCGAAAACTTGTTCTTAAGTGCGCGGGTCTAAATATGAGGTGTCCTATGGGAGGTTGTAATATTATTGTATAAAAACACCCCACGACACAAATTTTCGAAAATAAATACTAGAATTTTGTTCTCGGAGAAATTTATGACAAATATGCATTAAGGGATAAAATTTCGTAACCTGAATTACGATATCTATCTTACCCTATTTACCCATAGTGGGCAATAATGAGTCCAGTTGGGGAGCTCTTCAGGTGAAGTGATATTGTGATCGACCTACGGACGGGGGAGCTAAAAACTAGTTGTAAATAGATTTTATATAAAGCAGTCTGGGATCGGGGTACTGCTGTAGTACACATTTTCTACCTTCCTTGAGTAGATTAAGTTTTGCAAAAGTCATTAAACGCAATAATACTCGAGCCTCAAACCAAGGAGGCTTCAGTTTTTTTGCATCACTAGTAAATTCACATTTAGATTCATCGTAATTTCATTGTTCGTTTGCTTATGACGAAATCCGAAAGTAATTATGACATCATTTTCGTGAACAAAATCACGTTCTTTGGTAAATTTACTAAATATAAACTCCGCTTATTTCTCAATTGTCGTCTGTCGAATTTTGACCAAAATTGCTGCTTTGCATTCTGACTCAAACGACGTATTTGTAGCTTTTCTTGTTCGTGCTATTTTAATCAAATACGTCATACCACTTTTTTGTATTTCATGCGAGGTAAGTTATCTTGTTAGAACAAAACGATTATTGGTAGGGTAGTACGTGAAGCAAAAATTAAACACAGATAGGTTATATCCCGAAGAAATTTAAGTCATTTGTAATTGGAATTGGCAGTATTTCTCCGAATTTAAACAACAATTATCCATTCGCGTCCACAATTTTACAATCTTACGATTCCATACATTGTGCTCGTTTATCGTTTTTACATTTATAATTAGCGTTCAACCGATCTCTACGTTTGCAGAGTTCCCATCCTCGGTGACGTGCGATATTCCCGATCTCATGAGCGCCTCTTTCGCCGTGGTCGACATTTGGCCCGGTAGCGCCATCGCGCGGATAAATATCAAACCATCGAACAAGGGAGCCAATGGCTGGTCTGTCGCTCTCATGTTTGTAAGGTAAAATGCCGGATGATGTTGTGTGACGTAACAATGATAAGTATGTATGAAGCTTACAGCAAGCGTACTTAAAACATGACAGACCACAGTAACTTTACGAAAATAGGGGAGCAATCTTTTTTCAGACCAAAATTTATGTATTTTCAAGCATAAAAAAATATTTTAATTAGAAAATAACCTGTATTGTACATTTTAAACAAAGTGGAATATTATTACCATGATTTAAAAAAATCTAAGTTAGCGGGAATTTTTAGAATAACCGTTGGTATATAATGTTCCGGACTTTTGTAAAACTTATGAACGTTGGGGCATTACGTAACAGTTTCCTCTGATATTTGTAGTTACCATGGGTAATGAGTTTAATGCTGATTTATAGTCTGTCTATAATAAAACAAGTCACCATGATTTTTCGATGCATCCGCATTCGTATTTACGAGATTTATGTGATACAGAGCTTTACCTGCGGGAGCAGTTATTGAGTCCGGCCACACTAACCAGGCAGCGATAAGCTCAGATCGTCGAGTCATTACTCTTACCAGCAAAGCCCACAACAGAGATATTTCAAACTTGGGTCTTTATTCCTTCTACATGCACATTGCGAACCTGCCTATCGACACCGACCCGTCGCAGTACTTGGGTGAGTTTCTATACTTGATATTTTATAGTAAGATGTCTGCGGCTAATTGCTAACTTTTGGGTAAGATTTGGGTAAGATGTCTGCGGCTAATCAAAGTTTTTGGGTCGAAATGTTGTTAACAGTAATTAAATTTCTGCAGCATCCGTTGCTTTCTACGATAAAGTGATCGCCGATGCGTCATGCATTCAGACCATCAGTCCCTTGCAGCCACTACCCACAACTACGACCGCATCTACAACCACCACCACGACCAGTGCCCCACCGAGCACACAAGCGCCTACAACCACCTCCAGAGCTACAACAACCACCCGGGCAACAACCACTACCCGAGCAACCACCACCACCCGAGCTACAACTACAACCCGAGCAACCACCACCCGCCCAACCCCGCCACCATCAGGAAATTGTGAATGTAAGCGTCATGGCTGCCATCTTCTGACTAATTGGTGTACATACCTTTTTATTTTCACCAATAGAATACATTTGCGGATGCTATGTCTGTTTTAGGTGCCCTGTTCGTCATTATTACAAGAAGCTGTGCTCAAACTCGAATAAACTGACTTTTTCCGGAAAGTTTGAAAACTTAATGCAGTCGAGACCATTGTAATATGTTGTCAGAATATAATCTTCCCAGCGTTGGGTTATCCGTTGTGACAACATATTCAATTTTCCAGCTTTGGACGGAGGAGCAAAACCCGGATACGTCCCACTTAACACGAATGGATGGACGGAACAAGGAGTTTTCAAATTCACCGCGAGAGCCGAGAAATATGGTCTCAGACGTGGGCAACACGCGAACTGGGTTTTCAAACTCGATTTTGGATCTCCGTTGGTTGGCCTTGTGGTAAGTGGACATTTTATTACAGAATACCATGTAATGTTTACACTGATTCATATTGATCCTCACGGTATTACACTGTACAGTTAAGTTTATTTTTTGTTTCCACGATGAAAACATTAAGAAGGAACGGCAAAACGATAGTCGTTAAAACACATCTAAAAACTAATAAATTATTATATTTCGGTATAATTAGACGTGGCTGCTAAACCCACATAAAAAAGTGAAAAATAAATGTTTATAAAAAATTACACTATTACACTAAGCCTTGAAGAAAAGTGTGCGGTATTACACTGTATAACACTGATTTTGTCTGCAGTCTTACGTTGCGAACGTAGAAGGACCGTTTGCCAATGGAAGAGTTTGGTTGCTGAAACCGAAAAGTTACAACGCAGATATTGACGGACAACTTCAAATCCTTATGATCCCACAAATGGCCGTTGGTAGCACCGCTCCTAGCCAAGGTTAGTCACGTGCCATGCAACGACTTTATCTAAATAACCTAGTAAGGTTGGTCGAGGATGCTTGTTTTTATAGCAAATTAAATCTTGGTTATATACATTTGAAAAATAATACTATCTTCCCTGTCCAGACCGAAATTAGTTAAATTTCTTTAGCTTTTTATTCAAACAAATTAACAAACAATGAAGCAGGTTGCCAGCAGATAGCTTGATATTTAGAACAGTGTAATTATTTCGCATTTTCACATTTCACATTTTTATTTGCAGTTCGAGTTTCATTCTGTCACTCCGGTTCCCTTCCCGAACTGACTTCCAGCTTCGACGGTGCCTCGCAGACAACCACCACCACAACCGCAGCCACAACGACCACTGCAGTTGCTGGTTCTCCCAACACTGCTGCACCAGGAAACGCAGCAAGATGTTCGCCTGGTTCTCCCAACGCTATTTTCCCTCGAAGATCCGCACCAACCAACGCGAACAACTACTTGAGATCAACTTGTAAGAATGCGTTGCATTTATTTCTCATTACAATACATTGTTAGTTTCTGTAAGATACAAAGAATACGGCATGTTTATTTCCCATGTAGAAACACCAGGAAGTGCACTACGATCGTCTTGACAATCTTTTAGTATGTTAAGTAAAATAAATCTTGTAGTATGTTAAGTAAAATGAAAATATTTTGTTTGTATAAACCTTTACATATATTTGGTTCAGGCAGCGTTCATTAAGTTTCTTGTCAAAAGTTATGGCCTATTGGTTTCGATACAAAACTTTTTAACTGACGACATAGCCCGCTACTGATAAAGCTAACCAACGGAAATATAAAAAAACATCGTGTAATAGAACTTCATGTTAAATTTATAGGCCTAACACTTTGGTTAAGTAATCATAACTGATTTGTCATTAAACCATGTCTCGTTGTAGATTATCCTGCCACCACCGCGTACGATTTCAACGAAGTTCTCCACAAATCCATTCTTTTCTACGAAGCTCAGAGGTCGGGAGCACTTCCTCAAAACAATCGCATCCCTTGGAGAGGAGATTCAGGTCTTAAGGACGGTTGTGATCAGTCCAAGGATCTTAGTGGCGGCTACTATGATGGTAAGCCATAACTCAAGTTTGTGTGGGGCTAAAATCATGTATAGGTTTGTGTGGGGCTAATATCATGTATAGGTTTGTGTGGGGCTAAAATCATACCTAAAACCAAATCATGAAATTAAGTATGCTTCGAATACAATATAAAACCTACCCATTTACAGCCGGAGATAATGTTAAATTTGGATTCCCTATGGCTTTCACCGCTACAACTCTTGCATGGGGCATGATCGAGTTCAAAGACGCGTACTTGGCATCAGGGGAACTGAACCGAGCGCTTGATATGTTAAAATGGGCGACGGATTACTTTGTCAAAGCTCACACAGCACCAAACGAGTTTTACGCTCAGGTAAAATATAAACACGGCGGTTTCGCTTTTTTGCCTTTTAGAAATAAACTTAAGAAACCAACTTGTGATTTACAAATTACAATGATTTACAATGATATTCCTCTACAATGATATTTACAATGATATTATGATATCCCTGTCAGGTTGGCGACCCAGCAGCCGATCACGCGAAATGGGAACGACCGGAAGATGCCATCAACACCGTCCGAAGATCGTACAAAATTGACCAAAATAATGCTGGAACGGAAGTAGCAGCCGAAACTGCGGCCGCCCTTGCAGCAGCATCGATTGTTTTCCGTTCATCCAATCCTAACTACGCTGATTTATTGGTTACTCACGCTCGCCAACTCTTCAATTTTGCAAATACTTACAGGTATGCATATCTACTATTGCTATATATTGTTGAAAACATTTACCATAAATTTGAGTGTCGACAAATATATAATATTATTGGAACTTTTCATCTCAATTTTCGACAACAAACTGGAATAAGTTCCTTAATTCGACGTTGGCGCGAAGTAAACTGACGATTTTCCGTGTGATAACCAACTTCCTTGCGTATACCTATCAAGGGTATAAGTGTTCCATGATCTTGGCATTTACTGTATGAATTTTGCAGGAAAAACTATCACTTGTCAGTTCCTGGTGTAGCTACCTACTACAAATCATGGAACGGCTATAATGACGAACTTCTATGGGGTGCGGTGTGGCTCTACAAAGCTACTAATGAGCAAACATTTATGGATTATGTGGTCGGGAATTACGACTCATTTGGTGCTGGTAACCTCGCACCCGAGTTCTCTTGGGATAACAAATATGCCGGCGTACAGGTAGGTCGTTGATTGTTGTTTACAAAAAGCAACATGCCGATATTTATTTAAAATTACTATTTTCTCTTCCTTACAGTCAGGATAGTTAGACTGTAAATGAACTTGTTAGTTGCCTGTAAATGAACAAGTATAATGCCGGATGCCTTTTTAACACCCGGGTATTAAAATGAGTATGCTATCCTAATATATTTAATTTTTTAAATGTACGAACAGCACATTATGTTGAAGTACCAACAATAAAGCAATGGTAGTCGTAGTAATTTGATTATGACCAGGTATATAAACAATACCGAATAAATACAATGTTAAAAGCTAATTCTTGTTTTCCAGGTTCTTATGGCACAGTTGACTGGAAACAACAAATACCAGGACGACATGAATCAATTCGTGCAAAACGCCATGACCGGAATCCCCAAGACAAGCGACGGTCTTACGTGGAAGATCCAATGGGGACCCAACCGTTATGCAGGTATCTAACGTTAATAGGATAATATTCGTTGTCTAAAGCCTATATTTTCAAAGAATGATTTTAAAAAGCAGCATCACGAGTTAAAAATAAAAAGAGGACACCAAAAGATAAAATGTATCAAAAATGTAACAAAATTCAAAAATATACAGTAGAACTTAATTGAATTTTTTCGCAGCCAACTACGCATTCATCGCAACTGTCGCTGGTAAGGTGGACCCTCAAAGCAGAGCTCAATACGTCACCTACGCAAAGAACCAAATCTACTATATGCTGGGAACCAATACCAGAGGCCAAAAATACGTCATAGGAATGGGAACCAACTCACCACAACGCCCACACCATAGAGCGAGGTAGAATCTTGCTTAGTTTGTTTATAGTTTTCGGTTGTATTTAGTTAATACTAAAGCACGGTTATGATGACAACTTACAACAGGTCTTCCACTCACTAAATTCGTATGTTTTTGCAGTTCTTGCCCGGCTTGGACTTCAACTCCTGTGACGAAATGTGATTTCTCGGCCATGAACCTTCAAGGGCCGAACCCGCATGTTCTGTACGGTGCGCTAGTAGGAGGGCCGGATATCTCAGGCGCGTACACCGATGACAGAAGCGATTACATCAGCAACGAAGTGGCCACAGACTACAATGCTGGATTCCAATCAGCGGTTGCCGGTAAGTTCTTTATTATAGAACGTCCTTTGGTGAAGGATTAGCGAAACCGGCATAAATATCATAGCTTAGTATACAAAAAACAGACTAAATTTAAGTCCAGACCATGGGTTTAACTTAGCCCGGAAAAAGATTTTCTAGATAAACCACATATTTGTATATTCTAGCAGTAGAGTCAAATGTCATGCTAACAGCAGATGCGGTTGATTTATAAGCTTTTAACAGGTTGAGGTAATAATGTTGATAACCGGGACTAACCAAACGTATTTGGAAATTAATATAATATATGGGCTTTATTATGTCGGTAACGTTTTGTTGCCTGTACACATATAAGTGTTTGAACTATGCCAGGTATATAGCTCTTTATAAACTGAATCTGGATATTCTTGCTTTCGTTTAAATGCATATGTGGGTCAAATTATTATTTTTTTTTTACCGAGCCGAGTTTCGAACCCATTATGGGCTCGTCACTAGAACCGTTTTTATTGTATAAGAGTTGGTATATGTATCGGTCGCGTTAACCATTTGGCCACACGACCGTACGGTCAAATTATTAATTGGTATGTTACGCGACAGGTCTTCTGCATTACGCCGCTGCCGGACAGCTTTAAACGCAACGTTTGGAAGAAACGCGATGAATCCATCTGTTTGATTAACTATGAAGTTTAACTTTTAATAAAAGCAATGTATGTAAATGTTTTGTTTCTGTCTTTACCGTTCGTGTAAGTCAACTAACTACCTTGGCTTAAATAGGTTTATAACGTGTGCTAAGTATGCCAAACTCCAACATGATACGATATGTATGGTGATGTTAATATAACCCAGACATAATCGTCAGATTAGCTTGTGTACATAGAGCTATTGCTGTGTTTTATATATGATTAAAAGACTCCTACCTACAGTTTTAGTAAAACCCATCAATATACTAGTATCGTGAAGAGGCCAAATTATTTTTAGCTTAAGACTCAGAATCATATTAATAGAGAGCAACTGCAGTTAACAGAAATTATTAAAAACTCTGGAAAGCCAACTAAGTGTTGTCTAAAATATGTGTTTTTTTAGTTATTATAACATGCATCGACAGACAAGGTATTCAGAAACTTAGATGTTACCCTAAAGTAGGAACTTAGGCGTACCCTTTAATGCGTAGGTTTTTAAAATTACAACAACAAAAAAGACGTGATAGGCTGGTAACTCGCTTAAGGTTAATTTCACACCAGAAAGACGATTTTTCGTGCGTCGTAGGTGTGTTTTTCGTTCGGGGATTTTGCGTGATTGTGGATATACACTTTTACCTAGAGAGTGTCAACCTCGTGTTTAACCACCACTATGTAAAGCACATTTTGTGTTCTATATGTTCGTGCGAGCAGGGTCCCTAAACACAATTTGCAATTTATAAACCGAGTATGTAGTTGTGTTTCTGCAAGCATCAACGCATGGGTCCCTGTCCGATCTTGTTATTCATGTTCATTACACATTAAATGTTATTGTCACATATGTGCACGTTAGGTCCATGTTATCCAACATTCTAGAACGTTTTAACCGGTCTACCATAGTTTTGCTTCTGCAAGTATAAACGCATGGGCCCCATGGTTATCAAACCAAACTTCTTTTCCTTGTGTAGTAAAAGTGTTAGATTTACGAACATTTTACCACAAATGTTTTAAATTAATGCTCCCTGTAAAACGCAGTAGTGAAATGATGCTAAATTCCCAAAGCAGCCCGATTAATTTATTACGGCTTCAGGGAATTCCCCCTATGTTATGTCCATATTTATCAACCAAAATTTTGGTTTCTGCATATCTAGATCATGTTGTCTAACAAATGAATAAGTTTCAATACGATTCCAATATTCCTTCTGGTAGATGTCGGGTCAACATTCCATGGCTGTCAAGCTTTGACGAAAAAAAAGACAAAAACAATATGTGTCAGAAATATCAACCGAAAAGATGCGTATACCCCCTCGGTATACCAAACGAAAGGAAATATTTATTCAAGATAAACTTGTCTATAATATGTGTTGAATGTAACGTTGCAAATTCTAAGTACACCGCGGACGGGAAATTCCTAGCAGGCCCAAGAATATAAGCACAAAGGCAGTTTTGCGAATTATTCTTTGACCCCATCTATTTTTTTATAACTGCTAAGCATTATACAATTTAAGTTAAAACTACGAAAACACTTAAAAATACAAAATTTGTAATCGATCTTTAGTTATCAATACGAACAAAGAGTGTGTTTCGGATGTCCTGTATACCCACCATAAACCGTTTTCCAACAAACCCCCAACATTTAATCGTGCTCGAACCAGTCTGTTGGCAAATTTTGAATATTTTTTGGGTGTTACCTATATGTAATAAATACGTAGTGGTATATTTAAGATTTTAGCAATATCCCTTGTTTTTGTAGCAACGCGAATACTTAATTCATGAAACATGGATTCACATTATACACTTTGTTTAAGTTTAAGACATTCCTGAACATATATTTACATAATCAGGAAATCCGATTTGTTTAGGTAATTAGAAAAAATAGAATACAGCCAAAATGGGTGTTTACATTAGATGAATAGTTAAAATCGTTTACATATATTTCTCTGGATTACCTTAATCCGTAAGATAGTAAGCGATCTATTAAGGTAGCGGAAAGTCGGTGGGAACGAAATCTGAACCCAAGTAGAATGGATTCTACTAAAAATGAACAAACGTACTTAATACGTTGCACGACTGCAATGAACTCATTATTTATTTGTTTTTGTAGAATTATTGTTTATGTTTTTTTTAGAATCATCTTCATTGACTTTACGTCTATTTGCTCCGCAAATAAATAACGTCACCAGCAATCTACCGCACGTTTATTAGGTTCAGTGCGAAAAGAAATAACATCGAAGTGTTTTTAATTAATTTAAGTTTGTGTACGGAGACAATATAATGTGCATTATGATGTAACCGTGACACGACCACAACGAAATCTTACTTCATTCTTATGTTGGTTACGTCATAGTCAAAGGTACTAATATTTATATTATGACGTGAACAAAGGTTGTTGGGAAAATAGTTTTTGTTTTCAGGATAATTCCGTTCGCCCAGCAAAAACATACGATCGCGAGTGTATAACACTGATTCTGCGACATCGGGGCGCCTTAGATTACCTACCCCACACACACCGGCGGGTTAGCCGTTTCTGTACGTTCTGTTTGATTGAAACGTTTCCTTAGTTTTACAGCCGTTTTAGAAAGACTTGTGATGATTAGTGTTAACACGTGGCAGGAACTTCCCGATTTAATATTTTGTTGTTCAGCACAAGATTGTGAATCACGAAAAACATCGAAATCTTCCGGCATCCAAAAGCAGATTATTGATTAGCAACAAATCGAAGTCGAAAACAACTACGTAACTGCCAGATACGTTACTTAAAGCAAAGTTTCTGTGTTGATACATTCAAACCAAAGACTTCAATATGTGGAAGTTGTTATGCGTGTTTGCTTATTTCCTGCAATTCGCTTCGACGTCGTCAGAATACTTGGTTTGTAAGACTGTAACACAGGTTTTTGATGAATTTCATTCAGTCAACCAGTCAAGAATTCAACAGGGCCCTCGAGGTCCAGTCGGCAAAAAGGGGCCACGAGGCTTGCCCGGGCCACCTGGGCCATCTGCCCCGCCCTTTAGAGTAAACTGGACCGAAATAGACATTCGAATTCGAGAAGCAATAGCAAATTACACCGGTGGGGGAATCGAAAGACAACGCGATTCTTCAACTACTTCCCCTACTACAGCCGCTCCTACAACAAACAGTACCTCTGCCCCGTGTAAGTTTGATATCATTTATGATTTCATAAACGTTTCTGCAAAATTAAGCAGCAGTTTAAATTGCAGGCACCGGAATCATGTTTGAACGGAAATGCATTTGGCTGCCATACACACGGGGCGGTATTCGTAAAAACAAGTCGCAAGCATCAACCCACTGCCAAGGGCTCAACGCAACTCTAGTCGACATTCTTAACCAAGCAATGCACAACCAAATATACAGCTACGTGAAACGAACTTGGGAATTTGGGAGATCAAATTATGTTGACGTCTGGTTGGCTTCAGTTTATACAGTAAGTCTTTGCAATACACATAAGTGTATGTTTAACATCCTTGTTATACCCACATTTTTTATAGGCCTTAGTTAATAAACCCAACGTTAATATTGTAAAAAACGAAAATCATGGAAACGTTGCCGATTCGAACTTGTAGTTCAATAAAAATAGCAAAAACGTTTGTCTAAGACTAAGTACACTAAATAACAGCTACGACACTTTAAAAATTGTTGTTTTAACATTCAGGGGGGAAAATATATCCTGTGTACAAAAAACCCTTGATAAACCTAACTATAATCTAATGCATCGTATATTCTTAAAAAGTGATGCTTATGTATGTGGTTATAATGCATACCGTTTGTGCTTTTCAGAACGGAGTGGTGTACAAGAGTAACGATGAGATCGGTTTTGCATCGTGGTTTCCAGGTTACCCCAGGGGTAATCTTGGCCATTTGATGATAGAAGTTGTAAAAAATAGGCCAGATTCGCGGGGTGGCGTTTGGAATCAACAAACTACACGCGGAGGGATTCCTCTTTGTATACGACCAATATAAGAGACTTCTTAAGAAGTAATTGAGTTGTGCATATGATCATGTATATTTAAACCTCGCCTTATTTCGCGTGTCGAGTGTGACTTAATATTTTTAATTTCCATATCCACCTATATTATACGAGCTGCAACATCTTTGTTTTGTCTTAAAGCGTGAAAACCTGTGGCTTGTTTATATTTTGAACTAAAATTCGAACTCAACTTTAGCTTGCCATTGTTGGTCAAATTTATGCTAGATGTAAGCCAGTGACACTAATTATTGGCTTGTACTCTATGTCAACCGAAACGCGACAACCCCTACTCTTGCACGACGGTTACAATCTATCATAGGTTTCATCATCCTAATATTTTATTGTAAGATACCTGAATTAAAATATACTTTGAAAATAACGTTGTGATCGTAAAACACTTTTACATTGTTCTTACCAGTGTTCCTATTGTCACATCAACTTATAATACTTATTTTCGTTACTAAGTTTAAACATTTCAAATGACGTGATTAAGTTGCGACTGGGATTTTCTGTAGAGACCAAAGATCGACGGCCGTTTTGCAATTTCTTTTGATCTTTTGGTAAAAATAATTTCCCTTTAACTTATACGGAAAGTTTTAATACATAAAACAAACAAATGTACGATAATATTATTTATACTCCGAGTTACCATAAGTAAATATAATACACTATTTTCACTTGTATAAATCAGTCAAGGATTCAATGACTTAAAATCACCACAAATTGATTGTAAATTTAAATGCCGATAAAATATTGGGATATTCCGTATTCTTCATGAACTGTTTTCGGGAAATTTCCTAAAACTGAACCTCACTTAACCAGTAATCAGTTTGCTTTAACACCCCATACTAACAGGAATAAAATAAATCAATATGTTTAGATATTTTGGTAAATTACGACAGGATAAGGCGTTAGGGTTAGAGGCACTAGAAAATAAGAAAGACGACCATTTCACGCATTTCAGACATATTGGTCGATTACTACAAGGGACAATTTACTTTAACTTAAAAATATCCCAGTTTTTTTTCCAAAAAGCTTAAAATAATGTAAAAAAATAATTTGCTTTTAATAGTGTATATTTTTATACAAACGTAACTTGTGAATCCAATCTTTTCTGCTTAAAGAAACAAAAATTAAGACATACCATAAATAATTAGGTAACCATAGTATCTGGTTGCAGAAAAAATGTTATACTCTTTGTATATCATATTTATCAAGAGTGATTTGGTAACCAGGAAACCTGATCATTTCTGCATGCAGAAACATAATATCAGATAGAATACATTGGTGAACTAATGGGTCGTCATTAAATTATAAATGTGCTGGTTCGAAACTGGGCGCTCGTTTAGTAAATTCGGCTTAAGGCAGTGTCTGCTCATTGTCTCCAAGAACACAACCGCTGAAGATGTTCACTATTCTGTTTTTATTCGCAGTAAAGTTATAACTAAATTTATTTAGGTACTGAACGTCGCAATAAAGACTCGTTTGCATATTTCAGTCGAGCAATTGTGGTGTGCATGCCATTCCATGGCAAAATATTATCCTGCCGGAATTGTCAGAAGCTTGCTGATTTCCAGCATGAAGCTAAGATTTAGTGCACAGCGAATGCTACAGAACTTTGCAATGTTCTCATGTGGGTTTAGTGCTAACGGCGAATTCGACGCAGCAATTTGTTGATACACGGTGTAGGTCGGATCATACAATGTAAACTGTAAGGGTGGAATCGTTTTTGAAGGGTGGAATTTTACAATTCGGTGCGTGGAATTATTACATGCTAAGGTGTGTATTCCCCAAAAATCGTGTAAATTTAACAACATGGGCTCCTGTGTGGACAAGTCCATCTTTTAAGGTGTTATCTCCCACGTACTAAAATCAATAGGGTGGTTTTAGAAATCCAGGGGTGGGTTTCGTGTATCGAAGGTGGTTATTTCACCATACGGGTGGAACTCAACACCAAGCGCTTAAATTAAATCAACCTAAAGCCGTTGCTACAGCAACTTGTTTGATGCAATGACATATATACGCACCATATATCCATCCATACACTGTAAAAAATGACCGTAATAATACATATTTTTAAATCGATTTTTGTATGTAAACTATTATTACAAACGATTTAAGTAAAAAAACGTATAACCATATTAATATGATAATATTTTTTGTGATTACACATATATAATACGTGTTTGGTATTCACATAACGTAGGTGTTGCAGATTACCAAAAACTTGGTAAATGTGCAAGATATATATGTTAATTAACAAATATTTTGTGTAATTTAATGTATTTTTTATGCTAGCCTAACGTACGATAATTTTACAAGTTTAAGTAAAATATCTATTTTACCCACTTTTATTCTAAGTGTAAAAACTCTTAAACGTAGTTACCTACGTAGTTACAGAAATACCTATAAATCATTAGGGAAGATATGGTATTTTGTGTATCTTAAGTTTACACGTTGTCTGTGATTCAGATAAGGCAAATAAATTATTGTGTAGTTGCATATATAATATATCGGCACAATTTGCTTGCCGATTAGTTCGATGTTCGTTCCACATCACTGCGTCCTCGTGTTGGTTTATTTATGCGCATGCGCAGTGCTGCGATATTTTTGTCGTCGAGTTCGTTGTTCGCCCGACATGTGTGCTACAGTAGTTTGGGTAGTGTTAGTAATCTAGCTACAGCTAGGTTTATTTTACGTAAACGATGTTTATTGTTCAATATATTCACTTAACCGTACATAAACTTCCTATTTGACATGGTCATTTATGGTTTTAACAAGTGTATATTTGTTTTATCTATTCTGGCATGTTGCGGTATTTAGTATACTATTGGCTAACCAGGTCATAGAGACTACCTGTAGGCGTACTATTTATAATGTGTTGTATAGGCTATATAACATAATTATATAATATATATATTTCTTAGTTGCTACAAATCACTTCAAAAACTTAAACATGCCCGGTTACTTGTAGTATCTGTTCTTCAACATTTGTATTGCCGAGTACATATGCAACACACATATGAGATCTCACAGAAATGTGAGGAGAAATGCTTCATTTGTTTGCAATATTGGAAATTGCAAAGCGCATTATTCAAAGTTTAATTCATTTCAAAGTCATATAAGAAGAAATCATTGTAGTGTTAAAGGAGAGATGAGGAATAAAGTTGCAGACACTTTCCATGTTGAAGAGCATTTATTTTTATGCAATGTTGAATTGTGTCAAAAGCAATGTGTCAGCATTAGTGATCTATTGAAGCATCTTAAAGAACACATACGGCAGGGTATGAAAATTACTTGTCCGTATTTTAATTGTAAGGCATCATACATGGTCGTGTCGTCATTTGCATCTCATGTTTTTCGAAACCATTATAACACTACAATAACTGGATCTGTTGTTTCAACAACTTCAGGTCTAAATGTTCCGCACTATGACAGTGATGAAAATGACGAAACCATTGCGCCTTGTGACATCACAAGTGAAGCACCAACATTTGACATGGAAATCACTTCCATGTCTAGCAGTGATAATGAAATTCTAGAAAGCTTTGCCTTATTTTTGTTAAAACTAGAATGTCACTGTTTTGTACCAAAAAGTACAGTTCAATCTATAGTTCAAGAACTTTCCATTATTGACGACTATCGAATTCATAAACTTAAAAATAGAGTGGCATCTATGCCTGACCTTAGTGAGGATCAACTTCAACAAGTTCATGAGGATATTGAAGCAGAATCATTTCAGGATATTTGTGCTGCTGATCATGGGAAATTGAGATCAATTCATTGCAGGACATTGTTTTATATGCACCATTATGATTTCATTGAACCTCGTACTGTGCGTTTAGGGCAGTATTTGGGAAAAACCTGTTCCTTCCACTATGTTTCCATTTTCGAGTCTGTTCAATTGATTGTACGGCGAGCCATTTCAAAATTTGTTTACACTTCTCATGTTAATGCTCCAGACACCCTAAATGATTTGTTGTTTGATGGAAATGTTTTCAAAACGATGCATGACCCGCAGCATATACAGCTTCTTCTGTATCAAGACTCATTTGAAGTGGTTAACCCTCTTGGTTCTAGTCGAAAAAAGCACAAATTACTTGCTGTTTATGCGATGATAGGAAACCTGCCATTTCCGTACAGATCATCCATCGACAATATGATCTTAGTGCTACTAGTTAAAGAGGTCCATTTCAGAATTCTTTGGCCAAAACCTGGTTTTCCATGAACTTTTGAAGGACATACATAAGTTAGAAACAGATGGAGTCCTGAATGAAGGGAAAATTATCAAGTGTCAGTTATTTGCAATTCTTGGTGATAACCTTGGTTCGCATCAAATTGGTGGATTTTCAGAAAGTTTTAATAGTGAACATTTCTGTAGGTATTGCCAGATCTCAAAAGCTGACTTCCATGAAAGTCCATATGAAAGTGGTGATTTGAGAAGTGCTTCCAGCTATAATAGTGCAGTGCAGCACCTTCAACACCACAATTCAAACATATTTTGTGGGGTCAAATTTAATTCACTTTTCAATCAACTGGTATCATTCCATGTGTGCAAACCTGGACTTCCACCTTGCTTGGGCCATGATCTTTTTGAGGGGATAGTTGCCCATGACATGTATTTATTTATAAAATACTTTGTCAACAAAAAATGGTTCAGCTTTTAGTTACTGAATGAGCGGATCACGAGGTTTCCGTATAAAGATAATGATGCAGCAAACAAGCCACCTCCTTTGCCAATAAATGCAACAAGGCTGATTGGGCAAGCTGTAGAAAACTGGTGTTTTCTTAGACTTTTCCCATTGATTATATATGATTTGATTACTGATGATTCAGATGAAGTTTGGACTTTATTATTACAGCTACGTGAAATAGTTCAGCTTGTTTGTGCACCACATATATCACCTGTGCAAGTGTCGTACTTGGATGTTGTTGTGAAAGAATACCTCATGCAGCGTAAAAATCTATTTCCTTTAGTTAAATTCCGTCCAAAGCACCATTACCTGTTACATTATGCATATCTTACAATGCAGTTTGGACCACTGATTAAACTGTGGACCATGCGTTTTGAGAGTAAGCATTCATTTTTCAAGAAATCACTGCGTAGCTGTCATAACTTTAAAAACGTTACTAAATCTATGGCCCACTTACATCAGTTGTATTACTGTTATATGCATACTGGTTCTTTTTTGAAAGACCCCTTGAGCTTTACCGCCAATGGTACTTGCCTAAATACTTCCCTTATACTCCAGTTCTGTCCAATGTATGTTGGGCAAACATTGCCTTACAACACAAAACACTGTTTCAGTTTTAACTGCACAATACTGTGGAACTACTTACAAACAAGGCATGTATATTTCCAATTGTAGTAGCTCATGCCATCAGATTAGCTGTATTGTGATGCTGTTTGTTCGTTCGAATGAGCTAATTTTATTGCTTGAAGACTGAAACAGAAATTGTTCCTAATGCTGGTGTATTTAGAGTTGTACAGATCACTGAATGTTTGCGCTTAATTAAGTGCAACGAGCTGATACAACATATTGCCATACCTTGTTATATGGTTGATGGCCATAAATTACTCCCTTTAAAGTCCGCAATTTTGTATACCGCTACACAGAAACAAAACTGAGTATTTAATTTTTTTTTCTTGCTACGTTTTATTTTAATTACTAATAAACATGTATTTACATATATATGAAATAAAGCATATTTTATTTTAGTGTCATATGCTAGCAAAAATGGATAGTGATGATGAAACTTTGCCCGTAGAACAACCTGTTCTTGACATTCTGAATGAAAGTGAAATTCCTATGACAGAAGATAAAAGAAAAGCGTTGGTTGACTTCTTGGTAAAGATGGGGGTAATGTGCACAAAAGATATGACATTCGTTACCGATCAAGACCTTGAGCCTTACCTTTTGCCCATTCAACGTCGTAAATTGATAGCTTTTGTGCAAAAACCAAGTTCTATGTGATCGTGATTCATTTGATAGCTCCATTTCATCCTCACTGTCCGACTGTAGTGAACCCTTGTTACAACCAACACCATCCTGTCACGAACCTGGGACATTGCATACACCATTGCAATTGCAATACACATGGGATGACGAAAAATTCCCTGCTTCAATTTCTAAATTCCTTAAAGAGAAGAAGAGGCTACCCCCACCTGAACGACGGCTGCTTGTCAGATTAATAAAAGATGATGTGATGTCAAAGCATAAAAACCCTGGACGAAAGCTATTGAGAATTGTTGCAACCAAAGTAGTTATAAAATATCCTAGGTCATTGGCTGATTTTGGTTTCAATGATGATTTCGTTGGTGATGGTTGTGGTTCATTTATGTTGCAGTTAGAAAATAGCATTTGTAACAATCGTAGACCGGGCCAAAAACGAATGATGGATTCTTCGTCTAGCAGCTCTTCTGACTCCGATCAACGATTGCCAAAACAAAAGAAAGTTTATGGTGAAATTGAATCAAATATGGCTCCATTGTCATCGGATGAATTGATGTGTAGAAAGTTTATGGTGAAATTGAATCAAATATGGCTCCATTGTCATCGGATGAATTGATGTGTATTAAATCTTCTTTGATGTCAAAGTACCAGGCTTGTGCCTCTGCTGGTTTAGATGATGAAGCACGAGCTATTTTAAAAAAGGGATTTCTCGGAATACGCAGTATCATAAACTCACAACAAACAACCATTTCAACACTACATGATGAGTGGCCCATCCTTTTCAGCAAAGATGGCTTCTCACTTCATTTTCAACAACTAGTTGGGAAGAGCCCATGCTTCCATTTATTGAAAATTTAACAAAAAATTTAACAAAATGTCTTAAGGAATAAAGAGGGTGGTTCGGGATGTAAGTTGTGCTAAGTGCATCACAAAAGATCTACAGCCACGAATTGTTTGGGATGCTGGCGTTGTTGTGCGAGTATTTCAATGAGGATCTGACCACAATTATTGTTAAGGTTATTGCCTCAAGTATATAATATATGTAGCTTTAGGTATATATATCTTGATACTTTATTTCTTAAATTGTTACAAGGATTTTCTTTAACAGTATATATTTTTAGGAAGGGTCCCCGAGTACAGTTGTTACACCACAGATTATTGCAAAAGGTAAGATGGATTTTTATTTGGCTTGAAGTTTGCATTTCTGGGTCATGTTCTGTTTTCTATCGTGTCTATAATAAGCTACTATGTGGTTTACATTCCACAGTGGCTCGAAACATACTTCGGAACATAATGCATTGTATTAAAGTACATGCAAATCAACTGTCACTTGATTGTTACTGGAAAAGACTATTTCAGAAATGTGTATGAAAATTATTATTTTGGTTGTATTGCTTTTGATTCACAGTGTACAGTTGTTCGATGCATTATGTGGTTTTGTGCTTCATATAAATTTGAG
>CH002331.1:1191444-1203344 GCA_000149265.1 Ciona savignyi
TCTCGCCCTGGTGGAATGATTTATATGGGGGTAGTGGTTGTATATCTATATGGGGTGGTGTTCGTAGATCTATATGGGGGGTGGTGGTCGTTGATCTATATGGTAGTAGTGGCGTACAACTATATCGGGGTAGTATTCGTAGATATATTTATGGGGGTGGTGGTCGTAGAATTATATGGAGGTAAGGGTTGTCAATCTATATAGGATAGGATATTCAGGTTTAACCCTGTGAATGGAAAAACCAAGAGCGTTAACACACAGTCAATCGCTAGATCACCTTGCACCCACTGTAGTGTTACCGCAGCTATTGTGGTGTGTATGATAGACGTGTTCCTTTAATTTGGTAGAACCTATTATTTTGCTGGGTTCAGTCAATGTCCGTTAAGTGCCTTGCCCAAGAACACAGCCGACTAGCTGGCGCCTAGTTTTGAATCTGCAACCTTTTGGTTGAAAGGTGTCGCACTAAACGACCAGACTAACCGGTCGGACGTATCTGGGGGTGGTGGTCATATAGGGTTTTTTGTTGATTACCGGTGGTACTTTGGAGTGCTTTTATGATGATGTAATAAATTCTGCAGGTGCACCAGACTGGTGTAAAACTTAAAATATGACGATCATTAACTCATGTAATGAAACAAATCACAAATTATAAAACATATAGGCTTCCAGGGCCTACCTGAAACACAAAGATACCTTAAAAATTGCATAGACATGCTACATACTTGATAAAGCCTAAGCTACCAATACCGGTACAGGAAACCCTCACCCCCCTATCTACACCTTGCAAATCCCCCCCTCCCTAACACAGCTATATGTTGCTACTACATTATAAAAGACCGCCATACAACACAGATTAGGTTTACAGGTACAGATATTAGTAAATTGGGCAGAGCAGTACTGATATCTACACTTTTTATTGGACCTGCTTAGGCTAGATAGCAAACTAAAAACCGCCAATTAAATCATTAAAAATAAAGAAAATCCTATATATAATTAATATATTAATCGATATATACTACATAACTCAAGCCTACGATTTTTTTAAATAACAAATCCATCGCTAATACCTAAAAACTATTTTGAAAGTTTTAATACTGCTTCGCGACTACATTTTAGCCGTATTATAAGATTAGCGAATGAAGCGCTAAGCCCGTAATCTGTATTACCAGATTATAATACAGGCCGCTTCGAAGCGCTAAGATTTCCTAACCTAGACGCTTCATTGCGGCTAAGTTTTGACGAATGGGGTGATGTAAGTGACTAATATGGGCTACCAGTAATCGAGCAATACAAATTATATGTTTTCACAAATAACATATTTTTTATGGCATCACTATTGCCAGAGAAATTATGTAAAATCACTTTATATTATTTTACAGTGTAGTTGTTCTACCTGGTTTCTTTATATTTAATGAAAAAATACAATTTATGCCTACATATGTAGTCTTCTTGACTAACTGTTATGTTTGGATAAAAATATTTAAACCTCGAAATCCTTGTCTTGATTATTTATTAAAGCAATATGTTTTGAAATAATAAATGTTGACCGTTTTAGTCAAAGCTGCATTTTATTTCTCCTGCAAAAGAACATTTTGTTGTTGCTGTAAAATATTGTGAAACACTGCGCATGCGCACAAATAATTTAAGTCGCATTTGATTGGTTCAAGCATTGCGCCATTTTTTAGTTCTCGAATGATAAACATTATGACGACATGTGGTTGTCGGTTCACGTGAAAAGGATAGTACTAAACTTAAAACTCCTTCAGCGACAAAGAAAGATTTTTAGGATGCTTTAGGTCTATGTTTGATAAGCATAAATTCAGTTAGGCTATATTATCTTAACTATTTTATTAAATAGCCTAGATGTATATTAATGTTTGTAGGTTGTTGCCCTTGCTAGTCTTGTGGGCTCGCACTTATTTTTGTAGTTTACTGACCGAGGCGTTGGCTGAGCTTGTTTAGGCTGGCTGCCTAACGGTCTTTCGCGAGCTGCGCAGCGGAATGTCTAGTTTCCACAGAACGCCCACCAAGGCACCAAATGTTATGGTAGCCACGATTTGCAAAGTCTTAATCTCAAACTCGGAGTCTTCACTTTAGTTGTATTCTGCGTCTCATTCAATATACGGTTTATTCGCGAAGCGAGTTACTTAGTACGTTACACAGCATAACGCAAGTTATCTTGTCTGAAGTACGTTATTGTGGGTTATTATAGTAGGTTATTCAAATTTTCAGAATATATAGGGAATTCACAAGGTGCGAGAAGTTTCACATCTGCACGTTTGACTAACTGTGGGGAATTAAGTGGGAAAACTATGTTAATGATTTAACCCAGATGAAATACAAAGAGCCGTACAAGGTGATAATTACGTAGCGAGTAATAACACGTGAGAGTCGGTAAACTTAAAACGCAAAAAAACGACGTTAAAACACAAAATATTTTAGACATAAATTAAAACAAATATATACAATACGAAATGCTACAACATCTCAGTTTTTCCACATTTTGTTAAGTTTGAGAATATAAAATCAAGGTCTCGTTGAGCATTTCGGATGTTCAGTCGAAATGACAATCGAAGTCATGTGGTGAACGATCTCACGAAGTTTCGAGCATTTCACACATTTATCCTGCAAAAACTAGAATAACCTGGTTGTGCGAATTAAGTACAAAGCTATAATTATGCAATCGTGAATTAAAATCTGGTGTCATGTATGTTAATGCGTGATAAATATTATCTGATATGTAGTGAAAGTGTTATCTCACATTCAAGGTAGCAATGCCACAATTTGCATCACACGAGCCATATTTCCATACTTTGCCAGCTAATAAACAAAGGCGCCAGGTGTCTCACTTTCGAGTGAGCATGAAATAAGGACAGCGATGATCTCGCTATCAAATGTGTAGATTCCCTCGAGGAATCAGTTCAAATCACGAAACCTCAAAAAACAAATAACATTAAATACAACGATTCGACAGGAACGAAAAGGCCAAGGACCAGCCCAACAACCAAACAACCGCGATCCAAAACGGTGAGTCTAAGCAAAAATCAATTTCAGATCACCTGTCCGTATTGTAAAACTGATGGCCTGATTCTGGATGATGCAACGTCATACTATTGTATTAAGTGTAGAAAATCGTCAAATGTGGCGAAACCGTGCTGCAGCGAAATCGGTGATTGGTGGCTTGAACCCAAGGCACAAACTAGTACAATATGTCTCTACTGCGAGGAAAATATGGTCAAACTACCATGCTGTGGACAATTTAGGTCAGAAATAAAACTAAAAGGAAACATAGTAGAGTGCTGCCACTGTTTATTGCGATCGGTGTTCTGTTCTTGTGGCCATCTAAACCTGGCACCACCGAGAAATCAAAAAAAAACCTTGCAAAAACAAAACCTGTACTAAATGGATTATGAACTGCAACTGTAACCTTATCTGTGCAAAGACAACCGAAGACGGCGGTCAAATTGTATACAGCTGTGGGATAGAATTGGAAGAGGACATCGAAGTCGCATCATAAAAAGATTGAGATAAGACCCTTTGTTGCTTTTATATATTCATTAATACTTATAATGTCGGTTAATTTAGCCTCCTTTAATGTTGCCGGGCTAGGGAATAGCATAAAACGGAAAACCGTTTTCAATTTTATTCGCAAAAAGGGTTTTTTAGCATTGTACTTTTGCAAGAAACGCACAGTACACCTGAATCTGAAAAATTATGGAAAATGGAATGAATGGGGCTCAAAAATAATATGGGCGCCCATGGTACCAGCAGGAGCAAAGGAGTGGCGATACTCTTTGACAAAAAAAACTCGTACTCGGTGACTGATTACATTGCAGACACAAGCGGTAGATACTTAATAACAGAAATGATCTTAGATTCTCTGAAACTGACCCTGGTCAACCTGTATGCCCCAAATAATGACGACCCCGACTTCTTTGAAGGCCTGTTTCAAACCGTTGAGGGTCTATCAAGTAACTCTGACCTTATAATTGGAGGTGATTTTAACTTAATCTTAAACCCAAATCTGGACCGGCATCAACGTTCCGTCGATAGAAATACAAAATCAAAGAAAAAAATAACCGCGTATATGGACACTCTTGGCCTAGAAGATATTTTTCGGATAAAAAATCCTAACACAAGGAAATTCACACGTTTTCAACTGAACCCCTACTCAGCGAGCCGTATTGATTTTTTCCTGACGTCGAGACGCCTTGCCCCCAAAGTTAATAAATGCGACATAGTAACCAGCGTCAAATCGGATCACGATGTTGTTACTATAACCCTTCGTCAGTTCTCTAACAACCCCGGAAAAGGTACGTGGAAACTAAATGTCTCCTCATTGGACGATGCCAGCTGCATTTCTAAAATTAAGGCAGCAATTAAAGACTTTGCCCAAACTAATCCTCCAGGTCATGTAAACGCCCATGTAAAATGGGACACTTTAAAATGTGTTCTTCGAGGAGAGTTTATAAAAATATGCTCATACGAACGAAAAATAGCACAAAAGAGACAAACTTCATTGGAGAAAGAAATTTCCAAAACCGAACTTGATATTTCCCAACTTAAAAACCCATCTTAACAGCTCCGCGAGCGAATAAAAAGCTTACGCAAGGAGCTCGATGATCTCGTTGAAAACCGATCTAGGGGAGCGACAATAAGAAGTAGAGCAAGGTGGGCAGAAAACGTAGAAAAGTGCACAAAATACTTCCTAAACCTTGAGAAACGCAACGCAAACAAAAGGGCAATATTTCGACTCAAAACAGAAAATAGCACCATTCTAACGCACCAGAAAGATATTATTGGAGAACTGGGGATGTTTTATGAAAGTCTATACGATGATACAAGTTCAACAATTGAGCGACAGAACATCACAAATTATTTGGATAAGCTAACGTTACCACAGCTTGACATCGACGAATCCAACAGCATAGACCACCCAATTACAGAACAAGAGTGCTACAACGCGTTAAAAACAATGCCCAATAACAAATCACCAGGCAGTGACGGCCTCCCCGTCGAGTTCTATAAAACCTTTTGGCCCGACGTGAAAACCTTTATAATTGACGCGCTTCGCTATACTGAAAGAGAGTTAACTTTATCTGATACCCAGAAACAAGGTATAATAACTCTTATTCCTATGGGCGATAAAGATCCCTTACTTGCAACAAACTACCGCCCAATCACCCTCTTGAATGTGGATTACAAAATACTCTCAAAAGTTATTAACAATCGAATTAAGAACTATTTGTCCACTCTTATACACCCAGATCAAAATGGTTTCATCAAAGGTTTTCGGTATATTGGCGAAAACATCAGACTATTATTTAACGCAATGGACTACTGCGAGGAAGAGAACATTACCGCCGCCATTATAAGTGTTGACTTTTACAAAGCATTCGACACATTAGATTGGATGTTCGTAGAAGAATGTTTGAAAAAATGGGGATTTGGAGAATATATACAAAAATGGATCAATATCTTCTATCAAAATCCAAAATGCGCTGTAACTAACAATGGCCATCTGTCACAATACTTCCATATTAAAAGAGGTGTTCGCCAAGGTGACCCTCTTTCACCGACACTATTTGTCCTGGCAATAGAAACTTCAGAACTTCGAAATGCCGATTTTAACGGTATTAAAATTTTAAACAGCCAAATAAAAGTTTCACTTTTAGCGGATGACACGGTTATATTTACTGACGGTGAATACCAAAGCTTCAAAACCGTTTTTCAAATACTGAATAACTTTGGGAAATTGTCCGGCTGCGTCTTGAATTTGCAAAAGTCATTAGCGTTTTATGCGGGAAGCAAAAAAGGATGCACACATAAGCCATATTCCGGTGATGGTTTAAAATGGCCTGCAAACCAAATAAAGTATCTAGGCGTAGAAATCCCTTTTACTGGAAACGCACAACGTATTTTAGACCTTAATCTTGCGTCACCACTTGCGTCACCACAAAATTGAAGCTCTTTTAAAGATATGGTCTGGGCGCACATTAACTCTGATTGGAAAAATAACCATTGTTAAAGCCCTGTTAATACCACTTCTTACTTACAAAGTTAGCGTCCTACCAGTTTTACTCCCGAAATCTTTAATTTCATCACTGAATTCAATACTTTTTAAATTTGTGTGGGGCTCCAAGTGGGAGCGAATCAAAAGAAGCACTCTATATAGATAGCCCCGTAAACAACGGTGGGGCTGCCATAATTGACCTGGAAGCATATATTTTAGCTTTGCAGGCAAAATGGTGCAACAGACTGTTAGATGATGAATACCACGCCCCCTGGAAGAAAATAGAAAAGCTTTATTTTGGACAAGCGACTCTAGCTGCCTTTGTACACTCGAACCTTAGAGATACCTCCGTCGACTTTAAACGATTATTCCCTATACGCTCTCTTTGCAACACAATACTTAATATTAGACGCCTTTACACTCGTGGGGTCCTTGGGCCGAAAATAGAAGACCCGCAATATCTATGGCTAAACCCCAAGGTCAAAACAAAAGCCCGCACTTTTTTCATCGAAGAATTTGTACAATCCGGCATCTTTAGTTTATTCCCAGTTAATTAACAACTCTAATGCCTACCGCAGCTATGGTGATCTAGTCAACGTTTTTTCTATGAGAGAAAATATGGTAGACTACAAACAATACAACAAACTGATACGTTCCATTCCGGAGACTTGGGATCAAGCAGAACTTTTAAACTCAAATACAATAAAGTGGCCAAACATCAGTGCGGACTTACGAATCCAGTTATTAGAGTTCAAAACTACAAATGCATTCTACTACAGAATAATATCGGCCACACACGATGGCCCTATTAAGCAACAGCAGAAATGGAGTAGCTTTCTTGGGCTCTCGATTAACTGGGAAAAAGCTTACACGAACATATATAAATAATGCAGGCTAGAAACAAAATTACGATCATTCCAAATAAAACTTCAAAATCACGGTATTGTCACAAATAGTCTTTTAGTTAAATTGGGAATAAAAGACTCAAGCTTGTGTACCTTTTGCAAAAGCGAACCCGAAACGCTTCCCCATGTATTTTATTTTTGTTCCGCTGTGATGTCGTTTTGGACTGAAGTTGAAAACTGGATATGCGTTAAATTGCGAAAGCCCCTGAGTTTATCCCCGCAAAATTGCTTTTTTTGGTGTAGACAACCATGATCTTATAAACTGTATGCTTTTGTGTGCCCGATTTTATATTTATAAATGCAGAATAACAGAAGATAAACCATTACTAAACTTATTTATACGAGACATTAAATACGTACGTATATCCGAATTTATAATAGCCAAAAAAAAAACAATTAGACAAACCTCCATTTTAAAAAGTGGAGCTCTATTTAACCTCTTTGTTGCTATTCTTTATATTTGATTGTATTGCTTTCCAATATACTTTTTTGTGGTAATAATATAGCGCCAATAAAGTTGTTTTTAAAGGAAAAAAAAATGATCTCGCTATATGCGACGAAAGCGCAACTAATAAAAAAAAAACGCAAAAATAAAAACCGAGCGACCTGTCATATAGGTTTTACGACTCGTATCGGATAAAGGAAATAAACTCGCGCGGATGTGTTTCCATTAACAAACAAAATAAAACTTCAGTAAGCAGGACATGAGCCGTGTCTAGTCATTACTGTGCGGTGTTTGTAAAAGCCTGTTTTACACACGAAATATATTCGGAACATCCGACACATTGACTGAGAGGCGATTAGACAATTAGACTTCGCATTTACATGCGGCACGATTACCATAGCTATACGGAAGTACGCTGGTATCGTTTAATAAACTGTGGCGCTGTGAAGTGAGTACGCTCACTTATTTACACAGCATGAGCGCAAACGCGCGGGGCAGGGGCGATCAGACTTCGCAGGACGAGAAACAAACCTCGAGCCGCTGCTAAAAACGATTATGTAATCGCTTGAACGAGACGCATAATTTTGCGTGAGGTGATTAAAAGAATTCTATTTGAATAAGGTAAGCGCGCCGCTGGTCATCTTACCCAAATAGAATTTTGAAATATTACTCGTGGATTAATACTTGTGGATATACCTAAAGCAAGCAAGATATTAAAACACCAGGTAACCTAGTTATCCCTTGCTTGCTGTTGCACAATTCACCTGTAATAGATTTGTTTGTGTGTGTGTTAATTTTTTTCACGTGTATCTTTTTCGTAATTAGTGTTTGCCATTACTCACCTAATTTTTAAATTTAAATTGGCATCACTAATAATTATCCTTGCTTTTTTTAATTAGATTGCTGTGCTCTTTTGTGTAATTTCGTAATTTTCTCCCGCTTTTCGCCCAAAACTTGGACGGCGAAGCCCTAGCCGATTTTTCCAAAAATTTTAAGTCAGTAATCCTACTCACCCGCTTAAAAAAATAAATCTTTCATTTGTGGTCCTTAACCATAAATACTTGTAAATTTTCACAAAATTCTAACTCCAAATACCTCCTGCATAATCTTAACACAAAAGACAAAATTGTTAAAAACTTACAAAATGGACAAGATACTGGAGGTTGATCAGCACATGAGAAGATCCGTCATCATACAGCTCACTGGCGGTGTTGAGTTCATCTCGGTGTCAACTTTCATGGAGCTCTTCCAACCTGGATCACCCCTGGAAAATATAAAAAAACATGGTTGAAGGTGTGATCACAGACTTACATAAGGATGTTGCCTTCCTCCTTACTCTTAAGGAGGAATTTGGACAGGAAGAACAAATTAATAATTTAATAAATTACTATGGAAATAACACAATAACATTTACCCCGGAATCTGGAACAACAGTGCGAGTGGTCGCAAAACGTCCCACTCCACCCATGGAAACCATATCACTTCATCCGATTCCATGCTACATTGATGAGATAAAATTAAAAAATACCCTGGAACAAAATAAATGGGGAAAAATAAACAATATTGATTTTGGTGTTCATCGTAACTTCCGAAATATTAAAAACGGATGGTTGAGTATTCATTTCAACAAACTAAATTCTAATAATATTCCTAAAGTTCTAAAATTCGGCGGGAAATGGATAACCGTCACAAAGCCGGGCGAATCACACATGCCTTTGTGTCGGTTTTGTAAAGAGAGGGGCCATGTACAAACGAGATGTCCGAAAAAGGGCTATTGCAATTTTTGCAAGTCAAACGGCCACATCCTCCGATTTTGCCGATCTAAACCCCAATTTTACCAACCTCAACAACCGAATGGCACATCACCAAGAAACAATACCGATGCACCCAAGACATATCGAGAAGTGGTTGCTGGTGAAATTGCAACCACGAATAAATTCGACGCCCTCCAAAATTTAGAACCAGAGCAACAATTCGGAAATACTGTAATACAAACTCACAGCAGCAACCAATTTCCCACACTGAACACCTCCACCCCCAAACCACAACGCACCCCCAAAAAGAAAAACTCACCAAAAAACAAATCAACACCCATTTCCACACAACAAACTGAGAAGGGAGAAACTGCGAACCCTCCCAAAAGTACCGAATCTGGACAAATTTCACCACAACAAAACGCCTCCAAACAAAACCAACCATTAATTCAAGAAACAGAAAAACCATCAACTTCACCCAGCAACACTCCATTTCAAAAACAAAAACAAGAAACCCTTACCTCAGAATCCTCATCTTCTAGCACATCCTTCGACATCGAAAAAAGTCTCCTGGAAATAGATGAATTTCATATTAATTATGTCGAGAATAATCACACCCACTACCAAACAACAGATAAGACACCACCAAACTTACCCAGAGAAGAACTGAACTCGAGTGACCCTCCAAACCTACGGAGAACTGTATCTTCTTTGAAGAAAGTTTTTGCGACAGACTCGCCTGCAAAAAAAAGAAAATTTGGATTAGAATTTTCATACCCAAACACTTAATAACACAACACATAATACACACGGAATGTCAATTTCATTTTTTATAGTTTATCATGGCTTACACAGAAACGGAAAAAAATATATTATAATTGGAACATTGAATATTAATGGAAATAAGAATAAGGCCCAAATTATAGCCAACTATATCGAGCAAAATAAAAAAAAAATTGAAAATATGACAAACTCGATTTTTCATGCGAACACCGTTTCGGAAGTGAATTCTGAGATAGGTAATTTTAGACAAGGAACTGGTATATTAATAAATAAACATTTACTTTCTAAATATAAAATAACTCGTACAATAATAATAAATAACTATATTCATAAAATAAATCTATACAACAATAATAATAACATTATAATATATAACATATATTTAAAATCTGGTGGCAGATGGGATAATATGCTGGAGAGGGAAGAACAACTAAAAATTCTTAATACTTATATGGAAAATAAATTAAATGTACAAAGTTATCTTCTGGGTGACTTTAATATGGTAATTAGTCCCACAGATAAACAAGGTAAATTTGACCCAAAACAAAATAGAGATAGAAAATATTGGATGAAAATTGAAAAATAATATAATTTAACCGATGTCCATATTAAATTTAAAAAAGGTGAAATCCAATTTACGCGAATATTAAAAAATAAATCATCAAGACTAGATCGGATATATAGTAATAAAATTGCCATGAAAAATATTAATAATTTAAAATATATAAGAAATTTTTTTACAGACCATAATAATTGCCCAATAATTAATATAAAAATAGAATCCAATCAAAAATGGGGTCCATCTTTTTTTAAAATGAATAATTCTGTAATAGAAAATACTGATGTAATAGAAATAATTAATATTCGATGGAAATTATGGAGAAAAGAAAAACATAAATTTGGCAAAATAGAAAATTGGTGGGAAATTGGAAAAAATATGATAAAAAATGAAATTCAAGAAAACGGGAAAAACAGCGGTATGTAAGTGCCCTGGAAAAATTGGATAATTTGGAAAAAAATAAACATATATTAAGACATAATACTAATTTAATTCAACTCCAAAATAACGTACAAATATATGAAAATAAATTAAACCGTGGAGCGCTTATCCGATCGAAAATAAAGGAAATTGAAAATGAAGCGAACTCAAATAGTAATTTTTTTAATTACGAAGTAAGCAAACAAAAACGAGATGCGATATATAAAATTAAAGTAAACGAAACGCAAACAACCGAAACTCCAAAGGAAACGATATCTGAAATATATAAAATTTATAATAAGTTATGGGGGGAATCTCCTACAGTTAAAAATCAAGATCAATATATAGAATATATAAAACCCATGGATTTAAATCAAATGGAAATTAATTTACTTAAAAAACCAATAACTGTTAACGAAATAAAATTAGCAATAGATAATTTAAATATGAATAGCTCACCCGGTTGTGACGGTCTGACATCCAAATTATATAAAAACATGGATAATATATTTATTAATGATTTATGTGAACTCTTTAATAACTTTATATTTACCGAAATTATGCCGAATACTATGAGAGTTGCTATAATTAAATTAATTTATAAAAAGGGAGATAAAGCGGATTTGAGAAATTGGAGACCAATCTCATTATTAACTACCGAATATAAAATACTTAGTAAACTAATAAATAACAGACTTTCATTAATTTCACATCGTATTATAAGTAAAAATCAAAAATGTGGAATTAAAAATAGAAGAATTGACCAAAGCTTATATAATATACAAAGCGCTATTGAATCGGCAAAACAATTTAATAAAAAACTTACCCTAATGTTAATAGACTACGAAAAGGCATTTGAAGGCATTTGATTTTTCAATTGGGACCCATAATAAAACGCGACATAAGACAGGGATGCCCCACCAGTATGTCTCTTTTTCTCATTGGAGTTGAAATATTAACAAAAAAAATAAATGGAATAAATTGATACATGGCTACAAACTGGGACCCATTGAACACAAAA
>CH002331.1:1203444-1220389 GCA_000149265.1 Ciona savignyi
TAATTAGCAATATAAATTCCCTCCCGAAAATTAAACAAGAACTAATTAAATATGAAGAAGCTTCTGGGCAAACAATAAATTTTAGTAAAACCCAATATATGTCTAATGACCCGGAAATACAAACTTTTATAAATGTATTAAATATGGGAAATAACAACGTTAGTATAATAAAAATACTTGGGATATATTTTAGTTTTGAGAAAAATTGCGAAAATACAAATTGGGAGAAATCAAAAAAATCAATACAAAGCACACTGGCAATACATCAGGAAAGAAAATTAACTTTATCTGGAAAATGCAAATTAATTAATTAATGCCCTGATAGCTCCGCAATTTCCACACCCCGGTAAACATATACTTATAAATAAAAAATATTTAAATGAGGTAAATAAACTAATATATAAATTTCTATGGTTTCCTAGTAAATTTGAAAAAATTAAACGACTTAAATTAATAAATTCTATTAATGACGGTGGGAGGGCGATTCCGGATATAGAAACAAAAATAATAGCGGCAAAATTATCCGGATTATATGAAATTACCCAAATTAAAAGAGTAGAAACTATTTGGCACGAATGGACACGATATCAACTAGGATCTACAATAAAATTAATTAACCCAATATTATATACCAATTCTTAAATTAATTCGGCATAATTTCTATAAAGTTAAAAGAGAAGATTACGAATTTACTTCCGCTAAACTAAAACCAATCTATAATATTTTAATAAAAACAAAACTTGAGAAAAACGTAATTAAAATTAATGAAATAGAAATACCATGGAATAAAATTAACTTAAATACTAGTAAAATTAAATTGGGATAGGATAAATTATTTTTTAACCACGTAAGAACGCAATAATAACTATTTAAGGGCAAATAAGGGTTTCTTTTTTGGGGATTTTTTTAAGAACAATTTTCATCCAATATATAAAATTCAAGTTATGAAAAGGAATTGCAAATTTTGCAAAATACCAACTGACAATATAAAGCATATACTAATTAGCTGTCCCGTAATCCAAAAAACCTTTTTTCATCTAATATATAATTATAATAATAATATATGTCATTTTAAGAGTAAACTAACTAACCAATTAATTTTATATAACTGTACCGATGTTAAACAAAAAGTTCAACTAGGTGCAATTAAATTAATAACAATAGCGAAATTGGAAATAATCAATTATAAAAAATATTTGGATATGAAAATTCATATATTTGGCACAACGATGAATTTGTAAGAAAAATGCTTTGGATAGTAAAAAATAAGTTCAGAATATATATCCGTAAATTGTGCCTAGTACGAAATCCCGAATTTGTCATTAAAAAATTTGGTATACTGTCAAATATTGACATTAATCAAATTTAAAATTCTAAAAACTTTCTCTTTTTTTACTGTATGTATTATGCAATAATTATAATTTCACAGCACGGCAAGGGATAATTAGGTTTATTTAATAAGCTATTACAAAATAAGATAATTTATAAAATACAATATTTTACTAATATACATTTACTGCCGATTCACTAATAGTTCTCAGATAAGCAAATACTTACCACTCATCGAATTATACCATCGAACAGTTTCATCACCACATCGCCATTCTTCATCTACTTCAAGAATCATCGCATCTTTAGCACCATTTATCATCATTATCATACAGCATTATGTCTTATTTGACCCTGTAAATATGTATAAATGTAAAATGATAAATAACTTACAATTTTCGCCTAAGTTGTGTTGTGTATTGTTATATTGTGTATGTATGTATTTACGGCCGGATATCCGGTTTACCGTGTAATTTGTCGCCGAATAAAAAAAAACGTGAAAAAAAAATCCATTAAACGTAAAAGCGGAATTAAATGAAATATATATCACGGGAAATCCAGTTACGCTTCAATAAGAAGAAAAATGCTTTAAATATTGTTCTACTCGGTTTCAGCGCAAGAGTTGTAAGCATTTTTTACCCTATAAGCCTGGCAATAACTATAAAAAAAAATAATTTTGTGTGTAGTCACTAGCCATACTATTCAACTACCCACAGTCAGGGTGCCAGGATGGTTACATTGTGCTGCTTTATTGTTACATATGTTAGACAGGTTACTTAGCCTGTGATTTTATTGTTGGATTAACCTTTTAAATTTCCACTGGATTATAATTAGAGAATAAGTGCATGTCCACAGACAGTTTCCAATAATTGCCCTTTTAAGACTTTCAGATTTGGGATCGAACCTAAAGCCTGTCTTGTACGATCAAGTCACCCAACTTTACTATTTACCACCGGCCAACGCCCACTACTACAGATATAAAAATCTTTTTTATCTTCGATATCCATCACCATTTAAATATCGATCCGTATGCCTTACCCTTGTACAAAAATACCCTCAACTAGCAGACAAAAAAAGCAAAGATTGTACTGTTAGTATTTATTTCATTATCCTTTTTAATTGGCTAATAATGTCATTCATGTCTTCAGGTCTATAAATTGTGTGTACCAGAAATGTTTTTAAATGAGAATATAATTTTGTTGCAGGAAACATGGGTTGAAAGCCTCTGTTAACAACGAAAGAAGCTCCAGAGACAGTTTTAACTATAGAAAATATTTCACCTGCAAAAAGACAAATTGTGGTTAGTGCAGGAGACATCTATCTGTATATATTTTTTCAGAGTTATGATACACAATAAATGAGGATCCTAAAAGCATTCAGTGCCACATAAGAAAGATTAAAGAAGAATGTGCTAAAGTGAACAAAGATTATGAAGTAATAGAGGACAGAATGAGAAGGTCGTACATCGTCAGGCGACAAGAAGTCCAGAAAGCAAATGATATAGGAATCATTTTGGGAAATTATCCAGCACTAAAATTCGCTTATTTTGTAAGTTTGGTTGCAATCAAAAGTAGCAGCTCGTTCAGTTGGAATTATTTTGCAGGTTTTAAATAAAGCAAATGCGATGTCAAGGGAAATTTGATCGAGGCGCTAGACAAGTTTAAGATAGTTAGATTGGAAGAGAAACTTATCCATTTTAACGTGGCTTCACCAGCAGTAACTGCCTATTGTAAAGGAAAGGGTGAGTCAAAATATTTCTTTTTTGTTTAGGTTTTACGATTTTTAAAATACTTAAGGCATAATCAATAATGTTTTTAATTTTAGCTTGGTAGTGAAGTTTTTTGAACCTAATAAGGTACAGAGTAATATTCTGTAAGCTGAAATTTTATCACATTACAGATATACCAATGATCTTGTCCCTTCTCCCACAAGCGTTCAAGGAGAGTACATATTCTGATTACTTTCTTCATATATCTGTAAGTTTGACTTTAGTTCCTGGTCTTCCGAAAATAAGAGACTGATAATGTATTTTTTGCGAAGCATATATATACTAATTGGATTTTAGTGATTGATATTTGTTTACAGTACTGACTGAACAGTTTTATACCAGGAATATTTAACGCTGATCGCCCATTTATATTTCAGGAAAAGGATTTAGAAGAAAAACCAAAGCATCCCTACCCTGTCATGTTTCTTAAAGATAATCAACTAAAAATATTTGTTGAATATAAAGAATTGTGCAGCGCAAGTGATATTGAAGAGGGACTCTGCCTTCTTATAAGTGTGTTTTGTATTTTTGATATTGTGATACCAAAAAATCAGAAAGACACAGTTCATCTGCTGTCTGCTTGGGATACCCATAGAACGAAGAATGATGTCGGCACAACGCATTATAAATTTGTTATAGTTGCATTGTTCATACTGCTTTCATTATGTACCAAAATAAATTTCTTTAAGCTGTACTGCTGTGGCCATTCTGAAGGGTGGTTGTGATTGTGGAAACGCCATGCGTAAGGGTGGTTAAACGCCACCCCCAAGGGTGGTTTCTAAGGGCGGTAAACACCATGCACAAAGGTGGTAAACACCCGCACAAAGGTGGTAAACACCATTCACCGGGGTGGCATTGGATAAAAAAGTAGGTGGAAAAAAATATTTTAGGTGGAATTTACCACCAACCTACCGGGTGGATACTGCTACGCTTTGCTGGGGTGTATGGTTCCACCCGTGGGTGGAATTCCACAACCCATATAGGTGGATTAGGTGGACCATGGTTTAAGGTAGCCGGAACTCTAGTTTTTAGTTAACAGTGTATTTATTGTACATCCATCCGTAAGAATGCTGAATATGAGCGGGGATACGCTTGGTAAATCCACCATGACAGTGGTAACTATATTGGTCAATCTTTTGCTGATAGCTCCAAGCGGTGAGCGCGATTCCACAAACAAACTTGTTCGGTATATTCTGTGCTTAAATTTATTATTTCTGATATACCTTTATGTATTTGCAGGTTACGAATATACTGGCCGTCTCCAGCAAATCCATATCCATCATGGTGCTAGTTAAGCTTTTCCTTGTCCCACTAGCTGAATCTAAATGGCACAGATAGAACGATTTAACCAGCACGTTGTCTTTTACGACAATAGTCCTAACAGCAACACCCTGCACAGATTCTTTCTTTATCTTTGCCTTGTTACTACCAGTACGATTGGACGTGGCTTACCCGAACAAATCAGTGTCTCCGACCAAAAATTACACAATCGTGTCGAAATTATGCGTTTGAAAATTGGAAGAAATTTGCGCACAAATATTTCGCTATAATTTATATTACCAATCTCAATACAGTGGAACCCCGCTTGACGACCACCTCGATAACACGACCACCTCGTTATCAGGACCACTTCAGTGCGGTCCCAAATAATTTACTATGGTAATGCATTGTATTCTGTTTCAATAACACGACCACCCCGGTTTCCAGACCAGGACCGCCATATTTTGGTCCAAAACTTCAAATTTAACTCCGCTTAAGTGACCACATGTGCTAAATAATTTGCCTTTTTCACCAAAATAATAAGGTTAAAATTCTTTTATCAACAAAACAATAAGAATAAATGAGCGCACACACAGTACTGAATCTTACAAGATAAACTTTTGTATTAAATTCATTCTGCAGTATCTGATAAAAATAATGGCATTTGGTAAAAATTTAGTAAAAAATGCAGACGTTTAAGCTGCATATGACGACAACTTGCTCCAAATCAAAATTCACTAACACGACCACCCCGCTAACGCGACCGCTTGATCATGGTCCCTTGGGTGGTCAGGTAAGCGGGGCTCTACTGTATTTTTATGTGACAGTAGACCTAACTTTTGAATGGCTCCCTGTAGAAAATAATTTCGTATGCTAGGTTGGACAGTAGCATTCCGACCGTTGTGGCTCGCTTTTAGCGCTTTCTGTGATAGCGGCTTCTGTCTGTATTTATCTTGATTGATGCTATGCGCTGTGCTGTTGAGGTGCGCTTTTAAAGGTTTAAGTAAATCGCTTAAAGAATCCGGGATTTTAAAACAACCGATCATATTATAAAGGCAGCCTGAGGTATGTTTGTGCAATTACAACCGCATTTAATGTGTGTGCCACCTTCCAAATTTATTAGCGACATGTAATCTATCAACTAAACAATTTCATTTTTGTTCGTTGTAACTTTTAATCGAATTTTTGTGTCAGACTCGGGGGCGTGTGCAATTGGAGATAAAACAGACAAAGAATTTGTCGAATTAATCATTGAAAATGTGTCAAATTTAAAATTCATTGTTTATATTGCATTCAATACCTCCTGTAACTGTGTATTGCCTGTTTATTCTGGCTGAATTCTCTGGTTCTGCTATTACCTGCATTTTTTTACTGGCAGCAGTATGCATATACCGACTTACATACAAAATCCATTTATCCTATTTCTCTGGGTACTAAGCCTGGTAATGTTGCTTCACGCATTTAAGGCAACTCACTACCTCGTAAGATGTTTAACGTGCGGTTTATTTTTTTCATAACAAAAAATAATTAAGTTTTTGCGGTATCTGTAATTTAAACATAATGTCTATCATTAAAATGGGAAGCTAATAAAGAACCCGCATTATTAAAATAAGGTATTATTAGTCCAAACTAGTTTTGTATAAGATCTGATGATGCTTACTAGCGAAACATGTATTCTTTTACTAAAAAGTGGATTTAGACATAAATTTGTAAAAAAAAAAAAATTGTAAACAAGTCTTAAGCCTTTTTTTGTGAGAAATGTTCTAAAAACTCATCCTGTTAATTTTCAATTCTGTTAAACAAGAGAGGTTGCTCAAGCCCTTTAAAACTTAGCCATGCTCTAATATCTAGCTTTCAATGTTGTTTAAAAGCGTAATGTAGCCTACTATACAACCAGAGTAGCCAGGTATGATATTAAGCTATCATAGATTGCAGTGAAGTATTATAACACATAATATATACACATGGACATACAGGGTAAGCGCAATAAAATAAGTAATAATTTATAATGGAAATGCTCTAGCTCTTTATGTAGTGTAAAGATTTGTTTCGATGAGGGTAGTTTTTTCTTGTGGTGGTGATTCGCCTAGAAAGATTTAATGTCAACCCTTAACACCTCTCTGTAATCATCCATTGGCTGGGTTAACCCTTACTTCAGTTCCCAATTGTACATCATCTTTTACACTAACACTGTCTTCAGTGTAAGGATCAAATTCTGCTTGGTTTATATATTTCTGCTATGCTTAAAATATTTTGAATAACATTACTTCAGGGCCACAATTGCAACCAAATCATCCCTTGAAAACCTTGACTAAAATCTATTCATGAATGAAATGTCTACAAGAAAGATGTACCAGCTATCTTTAGTTTTTTTCAATTAAAGAACATGGACCGAGGTATGCTCCTGTATTGCTGGCTGTAGTATCAAAACACATTCCTCGGTCAAGTGACACTACATCCCATTGTTGTAAGGTTTCGATTGTGGCGTTGGCCATCACTCTTCCAGTTCCCTACGATAACTTCGGAACAGATAATAGTTTTTCTATTTCTTGGCCAGAAACAATAATAAGTATGCATTTCACCCTTTCTTTATTTCAGCAAATGGCACATAAAGCTTTAGTTTTTTGGGGGTCAAATGGGTCAAACGAGGTTTTTAATTAAGTTGCAATTTTTCTGTTTGGGATTTCTTGTGCGAAGTAGGGTATTTCTACTGCTAGCTTTCCTCCTATATTATGATACATGCTGCTGGCAGCCGTCACTAGAATACATGGCATTTTTGACACAGCAAAAAATGCTCTGATGACCGATTAAGTGTGATAATTGTCTGTTTTTCATTGCTGGGTATGTGTTGTTAATTGGAATTTTATTGGTGAGCAACTAACTGTAGTCATCGCTGCTAGCACTAATTGTACATGTATGTAGAAGACTTAACTAAGATTGTCTTCTTACAATGGGTCTCATATGTATCCCTTTCTTTCTTCAGTTTTTAAAAACTTTTTTACATTTCTTGTCACTCACTGCCCATCATATAACCTGTTCCTTATATTTGACACAGTTGAAATTGTCTTATTTTATATTTATTCTATCTAGGGAATTTTAATGTGTCATATCCTATCGTTTTGCTAGAATGCTTTCACTTTCATGCGGAATGTCACTGGCCCTATTGTTGTTTTTTCAGTTTTCATATTTCGAAAAAAGAGTTTCAAGTCGCTTGAAAGTATTATTTATGTTATGCTTTAATGTTTTGGGAATTTTTGCATTGTTAGAACTGCCTTAACTATGATGCAACATTGATTTATTGTGTTTTTAGACTACATTGCATATCAGTTCTCCTGCATAGTGCAAGTTGACCTACATATCACAAAACTTTGATATCGTTGAGCACCCTTTAAACAAAATTAAAAGGAAGACATTTTGGTCTGAGTGATTATTTTAGTATTTCTAACACAATTTTGAGTTACCCTAATGTATAGCCTACAAAGTTGGTTTGCATTTTCAGTCCGAAAGAGGCAAACCAACAGCTGCGGTAATAATAATGCAACAAACAATATAACGTGGCGTAAAGTCTATGACATTGTGGCCCAATTATTAACGCGACCGGTACATATACTAAATATATTTAAAAATCGGTCTCAGGGACGAGCCTGTTATAGGTTCGTCAAACCTTACTCCGGTAGGACCCAAACACGTATATTTATTAATTTTTAACAAATAATAACACTTTCCTGGTTTTCCCACTTTTCTGCAACACGTCACAAGGAAAGCGAGTCGTCCATTTGGTGACTGACAGGAGACCCAAACCGTATATTTTAATTTGAGTAATCAATACAATTTTCCCGGGTTTCCCTCAAATCACTTGATCCATTTTGTCGTTGTAGAATTTTATGGTAAATTGTTTATGATTGGTAGAAGGCAAAGAGTTAATGTACGCATATTCACCAGATAGCAATATGACCAGTTTCAGTTATCCGGCTGGATCCTGTTTGTGGCTCCCATACAGTTGTAACCCCAAAGAGCATCCTCACTGAATTGTACACTGCTGTAGTAAGTAAATCAATCGAATCGACTCTGACTTCACGTGTTGTTCGATATGCGTTTCAAAAATCCGTATAAACTCGCGATAATCCAGAGGATCTCCATTACATTTCATTAATTCTGGTCATGACGGCAGAGTAACGTCAGCAGCATTCATTCATTTGTCGGCATTGCGTGTTCTGTAAGTTTACGTTATAGAGCACTTTCAGTGACCTGCTGCGCTTGGACATATTCTTTTTGTCGTTTTACATTTAATCTCGAATTCCTTGTCATATTCGACTAGGTTGCGATGATGGATATCTTTTTCGATACTAACAAGCCTTCAGTATCTCTACTTTGAATTCCAGCATCATTACTTTCGCGAGCTTATATAAAAAAGTGAATTTAGATATAACTCAAATATTTTGGCGAGGTTGCAGATTTGAAAAAAACATGCAGTCAGTGGCTAGTTGGCTGTGTGAATCAGGTAATAATCCTGTCTTGTTATTCGTGTGAGATTCATTAACACTACATTACCGTTGGCATAATTTTAAAAACTCCTTTTCATTCTTTTCGTAATCCTAAACGTACAACTAAAATTAATACCGTTGATTCGGAGGTCCAGTATGCAGTCGCTATTGACTGATATGATTAACCCGCATAGACTACATAAGCTTAACTCATCGCGATTCTCTCACGTGGCGCCAACGATATTTGCGGTCGCACCAGAGTCAAAAACTCAAATTTGTTTGGTGTCGTCATTCGTAGATAAACTTGGAAAGTCTTGCCTTTCAATTCTAAATATTTCTACATGTTAAAATGATTTGCAAATTTTGTTATTTCATAGAGCATGGTCATGCTGGGTTAGAACATGCCAAACAATTTCCACTACAATTTTCAATCTTTTGTTTATTCCGTATGTAGCAACCGCATGTGTTGACATAAGATTGAAGAAGTTGTCTTGATCCAAAGTAATATCAAATAATTAACACATCGCAACAGCTTCAGCAAAATGGCTGTATGCGTAAGGTAAACTAAACAGTATACACTGTTATATAAATAACTATTGTGGTCTAAACCAAATTAATCAAAATTAATATCATTTTCTATTTATATATTCTATGAACTCGGATCACAGGTTTATTAGTTCATTCATATGTTTGAAATAACTTCGACAGTGGTAAAATGTGAAACATCTGTAAAAATAACTTTCGTCAGTTGTTCCATATACAGCTTAATCTTGATGGGGTTCTGTTTCTCTTAGTTCTGCTGCAATAAACGCACCGAACCGATCTTCTGCAATAGGTTCAGCTAGTAAAGCTACTTTTTTTGATTTTTTATAACATATCCTTCTAAAATGAAAACATTAATTCATTACAGTAATATAGATTAAGTAGCATGTAATGTTAAAAATTGAACTAGTCAAAAATAATGCTTTATGCCCAGCCAGGTGACTGTCATTAAGCTATTACAGTACAAGCTATAGTATAATATTATCAGCATCTGCGATAAGGAAAAATATGAAAATAACGTCCCTATGATGGCCTTTTGAGCAAAATGTGTTGCTGCATCGGAATTTTTAACAATTGCATTAAGCCAGAACCAACCTTTGACACATATATTCTCATTATTAACACACTCGTCATACTAAAAATGTTTTGTATATTGATTGCTCTGTTAACAACATACATAAATTATGTGGAAGAAAGGAATAAATTTTGATTTTTCCTTTTTACAGTGGAAGGCAATGCGGCGATCGTCCATGTAAACCATCTCAATTATCAGCATCTGCGATAAGGTGACGTCATCGACTTGAAAACCACAGAAGCATCTTGGGAAACGCTGTAGGTATTACGTAATCAAAGAATGTGCGGTTGGTCATCTGATTATGGCGTATTCGTCACGAGATGCCTGAGACCTGTTCATGTGCGACGAAGTAGACAGGCGTGTCCGAATTCTTGGCCGGACTTTACTTAAGGCTTGGTGGAGACTGGTGGCTGGGCTGAGAGGAGAACGAGGTGACTCTGCCACTTGGCGCGGTTGAGCGCCAGGCTTTTGAGACTTTGTCGCAGAGTTGACAGAAAAGGAACAAGGCAAAAGCCGCAGCTTCCGGATTAAACAAAGAACGAGTTGACAAGCCGCAAGGAAAACGGACAGTCCGATAATCGCTTCGCGCTATTATGCCGACGCGAGTTGGTCCAGCGAATCGATTCCCCGGAGTAAAGTGCATTGATTTATTCGTGTGTTTTCTTCTATTGACAACGTTTGACAATAAACAACTAACTTTCGATAAGCGTGGACTCGATCTTTGGAAGTCGGATTCGGAGTCAGCATATATTCGAGCAACACCCAAGCAGCACCGAGCGTCTATCGATATCGCCAAAGGTGCACCCACAGAGGGACAAACTTCCCCGAATAAACGTCAAACGTTGCAGTATGCTATTCCAAACTCCAGGATCCGACTTTCAGGAATCCTTATACAGTTTATATTTTACTTAGAAGGTCATTCATTGTGCACTACTAATAAGGCTACCACAATCAATACCAATAATAACATATTACATGCCTGAACACTCTGTTTAGAATTGGGACGCTTTCTTTTGTTCGTAGTTATGTTTGTTAGCCCAGATGACTCACCACTCAAATAGGCTCTGGAAATAGCCCCATTGCATAAATCTAGTATATACTGATATATAAACAACCTCTAAATTCAAACTGTTTTGTAAAGCCCCGTCCGTTTACACCAAACTTGCGAGCGCACGACCGCTTACAGTCAGTCTCACATCAAGCGCAGCGTTTGTCGTGAACCGAAGTGAATATAAAGGTTACCATGGGAAGTTTTAATTGAGAAGCTTAATTCAACACTGTATGTAGTTCTTTTTAATTAATACACATGTTTACATGGAAATATCATACCCGTTTACGCGGTATTGAAATCTAAAAACCAAGTCACTCATTTTATAAAGAACAAAATATTATTATGTCTGCAATGACCAGTAAAAAAAGAGCTCAACTCAGGCAGAGGAAGGAAATAAGCCAAAAAAGAAAAAGATGTGGGTACATCCCATGTTACAATCTAGAGAAACTGAGAGTAATTTCGATTTTAATTTTTTTCTTTTGGTATATCACCCATTCTTTTGTTATCCATAAGTTTTTATTTATTTTCTTAAGGCACATACTTTCGACTAGCTGAAAGATTTCGAAATGAAACACCAGAATTCTTCCATGCTTAATTACACGCATGACGCCGAGCAAATTCGATAAGCTGTTGACCATGGTGCGACCGCATATTGAAAAGAAAAATACAATAAAAAAACAAGTCTTCACGATTACAAAAATATAGAAAAAACTAAAAGTTCGTGTCGGTAGATATCGGTGGATACGGAAAGCAGAGCAACGGAAATGTTTTTCGGAATTCCAACTTTGGTAAACAGCTTCCGTTACCAGATCCAAAGGAGTTGCCAAACACTCAAACAGCTCCACTACTCACTCTACCATATGTCATTGTAGGAGACGATCTGTTACTGGAAAACACCTTAATCCTGTCAAACGTTTATAGACTATCTAGAGAGCAAGAAGAATAGTGGAAAATGCTTTCGGTATTTTATCATCGCGGTGGAGGATCTTTCGACGATCAATCGATTTACCTCCAAAAAGGGCAGATTCATTAGTAAAAGCTGGAGTCGTTCTTATAACGACAACGTTGCACATTAGGTGGCGATAATTTTTTGAATCTGTAAAAATTTCGCTTAATTCTGCGCGACAACTGGCATGTAAGCGTTAGAAAGAATTAAAAAAAGCTATTCTTTGCAAGCCACTTCTGTGCGAGAATAATTTTTTTCGACCTATTTTTCCAGTAATAATGAAAGTGACCCTTGGCAAAGATCTTTTTTCATAAAATGCTTTTTGGTAAAAACACATTAATCATCTGTCGTTTAAATAATTTTTAAAATCTAAATATGGTATAAACTCTAAATATAACACTTATTTTTTAATATACTTGAAATTTTACAATCTACCAGTAAAAATTAAATAAAATGTGACAATCTCACTAGATATTTTTTTTAAATGTCATAAATTGAAATAACGGCTGGTTGTGCTGGCAACTGAAATTGGAGAAATTTATCTCGGAGGTTTTTTTCATTTCCTTTACTTACAAGAAGGCTGCATTAATACACATATCAGTGTAGTGTTTACGAAAACTAGTTGTTGTCCGTAAGCCCGAGTTTCCACTGATGAAGTTTATTTTATTTAATTGGGGGGAATTTAAGTTAAAATATGAAAACAAACTTATACATCGTGAATTAAATTAATAATATTAAAGTAGCATAGCATCCGCATTTAAAATTTAAACGGTTTGACATTTTAAAACCACAAACTTTGGATATAGACGCTAAAAGAATGTCTGCCGAAGAAATCGAAGTTTTGGAATTATATAGCATGTGGCAAAGTCGCCACAAAAGCGCACCCACCGATTTTGGCTGCATCCCGTCTGTGTGACACAAATGCAGCACGGGGCTTTCCATACTTTGTTTGCTACCCTTAAACGATTCATGGAAAAATTTCAAAATTACACACGATTGTCGATTCCCTTATTTTAACCACCTTAAAAGCAATAATCCAATCATACATGGTAAGCAATTAATGTACATCAAACTGAGGCTACAACTGATCGACGTTTGTGACGTCACTGAGCCGCTTGTGGGAACTCCTGGTGTGTTGTGGGTAATTTTTTCCTAGAAACGACAATTAGCTTTTTTCTTGGAGGCCGAATTTTTATAGCGCCCTCTGCAGTCCACCGAGAACCTGTTGGTAAGTTAAGCGAAGTTTTATTTTTAATTACCATGATCTTTAGTTAACAGATATGGAAATCAATGGAGATATATATCAATCATTGTGCGCGGCAGCGGCTCCATAATAATTGGAGCTGCTGCCGTCCCTAAGGGGCCAAATGAAGAGTAAGTTTAACATTAGTTGTGTTAAAAGGCTATTATTCATTTTGCCATTTTTTCTCTTTACAGTAAAAGTAAGCAAGAAAACCAAAAGAAAAAAAAAATCCTTTCGAAAAGGGTTTTTAATAAAAAGAAAAGGTAATTTTATTTATTTTGCCATTTTTGCTCTTTACAGTAAACAAGTAAAAAAAGGTCTTATCCAGAGGGTGCTTCGATAAAAAAGGTAATTATTTTTTGGCCAAAAGGGATTTCTTTAAAAATTTTTTGGAATAAATAATTCCTTTTGAAGGCATTTAATAAGACTTTTACACATTGCCTTAGGCTATTGGTTCCAGTTCCAGAAATGTCGAGCAATTTTTCCCAGCCCAAAATTTTTCCTTTGTTGCAATGATTATGGACTACCATAATATATATTTCAAGATTTCTTTATTTCAGACAGGGGGCCATCCCAAAAAATGCAATATTTCCCAATTGTATCCTTAGTTTTTCCAATGTATATTATCCTGCAGGAGAAATCCAGTCATGCAATGACGTGACGTGGCTCCAATGGAAGCAAACTAACGAAAGGACTTCAAAATTCCAGGAGTCGGGAATTTGATTACTTGCATCGTCGAGATGATTCCCCGATTTTTACTTCATTGTCACGTTAAAAGATGCCAACAGCTGTCATACCAGCAGCAGCGTGCGACTGTAAAAACAATCAGTTTACTGCCATTTTACAAGTCGACAATTGCTTATACATCAAGACGAGGTTCAATCAGCGCATTGGCACTACAGACAAATTTCGCTGTTTACAGCGGCTCTCTCACACGGCTCAGAAATGGAGTCGTTGGTTATTGTGTCTGACAACCTTTGACACGGAAAAGAAAATGTGATACCGGCGTTTATATATCATAAAATACATACCAGTTCAGTACATACAAACTACAAAAATAAATATTTAATACTTGCTATAAAACAAATTAAAGGAAATATGGATGCTTATTTACGATATATTGTTTTACTTCCAAACATGACGTAACAGGCAGACACAGAAATATAAATTTGACTTATTACGATGCATAACAAATTGATATTATGAGAAAGAATATTATTTCACTTTTTATTTTACGTTTCAGTAGTATTTTAAACCTCGTAATACAGAAAGACCCCCGCTAGCGCTGGGCCCCTTCAAGGTGCGGGGCCCAATTTGATCTAATCGGTCAAATCGACCTAAAACTGGCCCTGAGCCCTCCGAATATCGCTGAGACTGCATTAATTGCGTTAATAAATGCCATCGCGCCAAGTATTATTAATGCAGATTCCGATGATATTGTGTCAACTTAGCAATCGGCGGATTTACTTTCAAGTAAGTGCAGCAAAATAGATTTGTTGGTTTTTGCCATTGACCCATCCATGATCTCTAAAGGATATATGACACCAAGGAATGGGTCAAAATTTTCTTTAATTTAATGCTGCGAATTTTGCCAATAACCAAAAGTCTAGAAAATGAAGCCTGGTCGTGAATTAAAATGACCTTTGTTTGCCCTTGTTTTTAATTTAAGACGTTTGATTGGTGGAAACTTGTATTCTTTAGCCCATGCTATGATATATGCAATAGCAGCAGATTCACTCACCCTTTTTTTCAACAACAAATCATGCTGTATGCTAGCGGTAGCGACAGCCCCGAAACTTAGACAGACATACAAGGTGGTCGTGTTGTAATCAAACGGATTTATTTATCATAGCAGAGATTGTAGACATCACTGACAAAACTGAAATCTCCTGTCTTTCAAGTTATCCAATTGTCCGCAACTGCTATTTTCACACCGGGTCACAGGTATTATGAATTAATTGCAAATATGCGTAGTCTGCCCCTTAATCGACGCTTTAGATGGTCGGCCCTGAACGACAGAACAGTTATAAGCAGTTTTCTTCGCATTCTAGTTTGGTTATTCTGCGTTCGCTTTGCAGTTGTTTCCAAATTCACACGAGTTTTGTAATGTTTTCCATCTAACATGGGAGAAACGCATCAAATGAATTGTCCCGCGCTTTCAGTATGCAACATACATTTCAATGTTTCCATAACTGATTTATAGAAATCTGACATACTTAAAAAGTTAGGTATGGCCCAAATTGCAATATTGTTCCTATATCTAATGGCTGGGAAATGCCGCGTTTGTTCTACATAAATCGCTTTTTAGACAATTTGGTTGATTTTTTTAATATTTGATTAACAAATTTAGCTAGCTACAACAACGCTGATTATCTTGAGCGAAAAAAAATTAAGAAATATGTACAAGTTGCTCAATAAACAGGCTTGAGAAGTCGTGCGAGGGATAACTTGTAACACTATTGTATTTAAAATATGGTTTTATTGTACCACTCAGTTGGGCTAAGTTTTTTTTGAAACACAACTTAAAACACAATTTGAATAATTCAACCCAATCATTACTTAATATTCGCACGGCAAGCAGTTTTGCTTGCGAATTGTTTCGAGGCGCACAGTGTTGTCGTCATTTCCTAGGCATGAATATGCATGCGCAGTTGGATATATCTAGAAACTGTTTTTGTGGCTATGTTGTGGCACATTGGCAAATTAAATTGAGAAATGTCAACTGCTTGCATTAGTTTTGAAATAGGGTCCCGTTCTAACATTCTGTTTCCACCTGTTTAAGAAGATTTAAAACATTTTTGAGGGGTGGCACAAATAGGTACTAGTGACATTTCCTGACAAGTTTCCTTTTTTGTCAAAAGTCCGGACCGTGGTTCAAGTTGAAGCTGTATCAACATCGATATCTTCTGATTTGGTATATCCAGATTGGCATGGACTTAAACACAGCCCATCCAGCAACATAATAAAAACCATTGAATTCGCATGCATCCAAAGATGTGGAAGCAGCGGCAGCTAGGATATTAAGAGGAGCCTCGTCTTCAATCTCATCCACTTCAGGAACTTCCACACTTGGAGCGCTGAATTTAATAAAGCTAACAAATACGGAGTATCATCCTCGTCATAACTGGAGTTTCCAGGAACCATCATGAATTGGCCAATGCAAATTAATCTAAGCGACTGACGGAATTGCACAGGTTGAGGGTGAGGGTGAGGGTTAGTTACTCTTTCCTCTGATCTGAGAAAACAAATTCTCGAGTGCATCTTGGAAAAACCGCCCAGACATTATGCAAGCCGAGCATAGAGATTGTAAAAAGGCTAATAATTCCACTCTGGATTGGTTTCCAGACATTTGGAGGGAACTTCATGGCCTCCACAACAAGAAGAATCTGAAATAAAGAGAATGGGATAAAGATGGGTACATATGCTACATGGTTGCTGCATCTTTTTTTTTATAAATATCAATCTTATTTCATACACCCTGTCAAATCGTTTTATAGATAGGTAGGTCTGAACTATTTATTAATTTAACCTCGTGAAGTATGCATAATTTTTCCTGAAAACCCGCAGACAGTTAAGTTAGTTCATGATGTCGAACCAGTTGGCAGAAAAGGCAGTAGTGGTTAAGGCCTTTTTCGGAAGTTGCTCTTGTGCCACAAGTGTGTGGAGGCAGAAGGAGTACTTACAGTACAGCCTTTCGAAAAGGGCTTACTTGAGCTGCCAATTTTACATTCATTTTGTGGTATTGGG
>CH002331.1:1229705-1276765 GCA_000149265.1 Ciona savignyi
TGGAACGATGTCGTCAGCAGCCAATTATGTCGGTACGACAACTTGCTTATTGTTAGGGTTGCCACATTATATATAGTACGATATTCTTTGTGAAGGCATGTACCACGGATCTGCTATAGTAACAATCACGTGCCGCCATGCATCATCCTGAACAAAAAACAACCGTATATTAATTTTTATGATTAATTCTCAGAAATTATTAAAAATCATTATTCCTACTCTTTCAATAACCAAATATACAATGAACCAATGACATTTTACCAACTACTTGTTGTATTCACTTTTATTGAGGCAGTCGGTGTGATACCACCTTAGTACAAATGTGCAAAGTAATATGATGCAAATGGCCGGCTGATGTAAGTTTGTTTTGCCCACACATACCACAGAATGTTAAATAATGTAAAGTGCAAAATATAAAAACCAAATGAAAAATATTTACCGGATGATTTTAAAATGAGTTCAGCAAATTGCATTTTTCAGTAGTTTATAACCACACTATCACTGTGAAATCCACCAAAATTGCAAGTGTCATTTTGGTGTTGATGTTATACAGTAAGTAGCAGCTTTCCACTTTTCATCATTCATGTTACGATCAACCTTGTTCTTTAAGGCAATTTGTTAAATTCATATTAAATGCCCTTAAAAGGTATTATTTGAAAAAAATAAAAGAAATCCCTCCTGGCAAAAAATAATTACCTTTTTTTTATTGAAGGCCCTTCTAGACATTTACTGTAAAGAGAATAAATGTCAAAATAAATAAAATTACCTTTTCTTTTTATTAAATGCCTTTCTTAATAGAAAATTTTACCCCCCCCCCTCTTTTTGTCGGTAGGCCTTTTCATTCAACGGCATGATGCTCCTACGCAACGTTTTAAACCTATATAATTTAACATAGCCATCAAAACTTTTGAGGATCATAGAAGTGTTCTTGTAAATCATATTATAGCGCACTTTTTAAGCCACGCCCCATCTAAATTAAGCAGTTATGAAGGATGTAGCTGTTTGTTAACAAAGTTGACGAAAACGGAAGTAAGGTCCGTAGAGCTGCACTACCAACAAACATTCTTTTCTTAGAGTTGGAACTGCTGCTGTCTTTTTGATTTTTTTCCCGTGACAAACTGACTGCAATAAAAATAAAATGGTTCTGAAGTATACTTGCAATGTATATATACACTATACAAATGTATGTTTGTCCTGTTTTTTTTCTATTTAATTTTGCTTTTTAGAAATCTCGCTGTCCTTTCGGAATATAAACACTTTTTAAGCACTACACACACACACCCCCTGCCTGTCATTTAATTGCTAGGACCAATGACAATTTTGGTAGAAATAGTACGTCAGCAACGACAGAATCGTAACATGAAAGCGTGACATTCTGTTAAGTGGCTTTAGATTAATTATTCTACTAGTACTGCCGCCATCCATACCTATACTACACACACACCTCTCTGTCAATAATTAGTAATAATGTCACTGTATCTACAGACTGTACTCTAACTACGTTATGTAGCTTTGACATTGTAGCGCAAAAACTCTGTATCCTACGAATATTCCAGATAAATTGTTTTAAAGGAAAGAAAACATCAAGGTATATACTGCAATATTAACAGGAACATGGCATCGTCTCACATAGCCACGCAACTCGGCTAGCTTTCGAGGTTGAGAATCGGTTTCTGCCAATGACTCCTTCAATCAATATGGGTTAAAAACAACCCATAATTTTTCAGGACAATAAATGCGCATTGTGCAATAAAATTTGTGGTTGATAGATACATCCATCTCGTGCCACATGCCTTCGAAGTAGCGTAAAAAAATTCATTTTCGTACGTATCCATTTTCTTTAATTAGAGACCTCAGGTTTCCTACAATCCGATTGGAAAAAATTAGGATTTCCCTATCCGTTTGAATGTTTGATTTATGAACGAACTCACTTATTCCCAACGCACCTGCAGTCGAAAAAACCCTTTCAATGAACACAGATATTTTATTACAGGCCTGCCGTCTAATAATATGTTATACTATAACACAAGGCTCTCTCTCTCTCTTATCAGAAATCACGAAGTAGTAACGAAGCGTTTATCAAATCCTCCTTTAATACCTTCGCAATAACATCGGTAAATATCGCAGCCGACCGTTCAGTCATCATGTGGTAAGCAGAAGAGCTCCCAATCGCCGAAACATGATTTTTGATTTAAAGTGCAAGAAGGTTAGTAGGGGTAGTCTGAAAATGGTCGTCGCCCTTTCTTTGCGAGGTAATATATGCGGTAAACACATTTTACCCTCAACCCATATCCTTATCTCTCCTACACATCCGCTTAAAGAAAGCCCTGTCCGATTGGGGAGTATCAATAATGGTCTAATATGTGTATTGATCGCCTCCTGGAACATTTATTTCTCTCCTCAATTCTGACGAATTTTCTATGTTGCGCTCTTTCAATGCTTGTGCCACACATCGACTGCTATTTTGTTTTATTATAATAATACTTTGCTAAGTATTTTTTGTGTTGTATGAGACGTTCCTACTGTTTTCGACATATGACTGTCTAAACGGCAGGAAATAAAAGGGTGTGCCGCACATCTCGACAATCATAAATAAAGGAATCAAGGTATGTATATTATAACGCATTATAACAATGTTTCACTTTCACAAGAAAACAAAAATAGTGTCAATCTTGAAAATTTGGTTCGTCATTTCACTGAGCTACATTTGATTAAATTTGGTGCCAATATTGGTCAAGTTTTTGACATGTGGTCTTTGGAGAAATGAAATATTTTGTTTTAAAAAACTACTTATCCCTTCAAAGTGTAAGATTTGTGTAATGACTATGAAATTGTACCTACCTGTTACGGATAACACGAGTCGGTGTGATACTGATACTTTTCATTTTTACCTTCCATGCGGTCAGTTTTGATTCGATAGTTAATCTAAAGTAATCTTAAATTGTGTTTGTTAATAAGACTAATTAACCATTATATATTTAAATTAGGGCAAATGGTAGAGAATCCACCCTAGAAATCTTCGTACAGAGAAAACCCAGTGCCACCAAGCCACCCACCAGCGCATTACTTGAATCGTCTAGTCATAGTGACATAGTAGCTTGTAGTCAGTTACGATTAATGCAGGCTGAGGCTGGCAACGTGGCAATTAGTGATAAACGTTATCGTTTAGTGATATTGGAGGACGTTTTAAGACATATATAGGGCATTGTAATTAATATGGAGATAAATATAAGCGAATATCCACAAGAAATGGAGTTTAAACCTTAATTAAAGTCGTTTAGTCAAAGATGATGAGAAACTAAATAAAAAATGAGAAAGAGCAACTCTTCGAGCTTGTAGATAAAGATGCAGAATGTCCTATTGCGCAATGTCTTCTTTGTAAGAAGAAAAAGGCAAAAAAAACTGTACGATATCTAAAGTAACAAAGGTAGCCAGAACACTACGTACGGTTCAGTAGTACATTATTAGCAAGCGAGTTTCTTCGCCAAAGAATGATGTTTTTACATATTGACAAAAAAACAGACGAGATGGAATTCTTTTCTGAAAATGCTTCAGTAATTTGCTAACAGGCAAAAAGATGTATTGAATGCAGCAGCTGTTGGAATTGTCAAAGCCCGAGAAGGAAAAAGGAGCACCTTAAAATTAAGCAATACTGAGCTTGTTGTTATCACAGAAGTGGTTGACGTGCTCAGTCCAAAGGAGAGAGCAAAGTTACGATCAGCAATGTGTGTGCTGTTTGTTGTCATTGACCTAAAAAAAGTCTATGAAAGAAATGATATTGAAACTGCATATCTGTCAAATCTCGTATGGATGGATATATGCTGAGGTTGTGTCAATAGTATCTGTCTGTATTTACGTTCGTTTATTAATAATTAGTTTTATTTAAATTTTGCAGGATGTGTTGGAAACTGGGTCGTGTAGTTGTTTGAAAAAGTTGGCAACAGTGAGTGCCTTCATGAAAGTATTTTTAACGCAAAGTTTGGTCGGCAACCAACCAACCCACTTGGAGAAAAGCCAAAACCAACCAAGAAATAAATCGTTTGTCAAGTGAGTAACCTAAAAACTGCAATGTATGGGCTTCGGAACAGGCACCCCACTCAGTTCCACCAAATGAAACTTTTTTAAATCAATTAGTTAAAGAAATAGATAGATACATGGAATATGAATGCCCCGTTCAGCTGGACGCCGATCGCTACAAGACGCCCATAGGCAGTGTCTTTGGTTATGGTATCTGTTAACATTATATCAATATTGAACGCGAAATGGCCTGTAAATAATTGATGATGACTTGGCGGCAATCTTGCCTAATTCCCGTGTAGCTATGACGTCATAATACAAGTGAGTCAAAAAACTTATTGTGATCAAAATATACTCAAGCCGCTTGATTGTTTCCCGGCAGCAGCTCTAAGAATGGGTGACCAGTCAACTGAACCCCTACAATTAAGCCCCCCTTACAACTGAACTCCTTTTAACTAAACCCCTTTACAACTGAACCTCCTCTTTACAACTGAACCAACCAACCTCTTCAGTTAAAAGAGTTCTGTTAAAAGTGGGTTCAGTTGTCATGGAACCCTAAGGGTGGTATGCAGAAAGTCGGTTTAAAGTGATCTGTGATTACGCCTAAGCTTGGTTTGCGTATCCTAGATCATTTTGAAGCTTAAATTGATTTGCAGAAACTCAACTTAAACCCATCTTAATCAATCTCAGTTTAAAAACACGTTTCGCGCCAGAAGATAATTAATCGTGGTTTAAGTGACGCATTTCCATGACAACAACGCAACCAGCTGTTTCTTTAGCTGAAAATCCTGCAAGATGGACGTAATTCGAATTCTTACGATTGCAGAGATCGAAAATAAAGGCCCGTCAAAGAGAATATTTCGTGATCGCAAGAATCCCTTCCACGAATTTGACAACGATATGTACCTGTTCGAATTTATTATACAAGATACAGACAGATTTACAGCAACGACAACATGCAGTCCCCCCATTGCATCAGCTTTTGACCACTCTCCGGTTCTATGCAACCGGTCAATTTCAAATGAGTGATGGTGACCTAATGGGCTTAAATCAGAGCACGGTTTCGAGGATTGTTCATCGTATTTCTAGATGCATAGAAAAAAAAATCCAATTTTATTAAATTTTCAACAAATCTACAACGCGAAAAAGAAAATTTTTACGCTATCGCTGGTTTCCCATCTGTCATTGGTGCCATAGATTGTACACATGTGGCAAAAAGTTCACCAGGGGCACCGCGGAGGTATTTAGAAATCGGAAAGGATACTATTCCATAAATGTTCATCAGGCAATATGTTCCTTTCACAGGCAGTTTACCAATGTTGTGGTTCGTTGGCCTGGATCCACCCACCCACGACTCACGGATATTCGAAAACCGGTTTGAAAATGACGACATTAACGCGTGTAACGGATATCTGATGACTCCTCTGCTCAATCCATCTTCTGATGCAGAACGCCGTTACAATAAAAGCCACATTAAAACAAGATCAAGGGTTGAACATTCGTTTGGTGTGCTCAAACAAAGATTCCTTGCCCTTCGTATACCTTTACGTACAAAGTTGGACAACAGCTCCATTGTCGCAATTTTTTTGTTTGCACAACTTTGTAATGACCAGTCGACAACCCACTCCCATGGAGCAAGAACTGGACATATCGGCCCAATCTCGACCTACTACTTCTGAAGGGCGTTCACGTAGACAACAAATTATTGTCCAGTATTTTTAATAAATTGTTTAAAACTGACCTTTTCTGAAATTGCACTGTGATAGTCTTAGGGAGATTAAAATAGGTTCTGAACAAAAACGACAGCAGTAGTCCTGAAAATCCTATCACATTAAACATACTGGAGAAAAAAGCTTACACCGAACATAAACACCAAAACTGGGGTTTCAGCGTGGGCGTATAGTCTACAACACACGGCGATGGTTACATTCTCTTGTAGGCAAGACAAACTACATATGTGTGTCTCAATAAAAATACTTTGTCATTTTAGACACAGCTCAACACTCCGCTGCTCATTTGGTGTCTTTTTCTAGCTCTTGTTGTAAACAAGCCATCTTCAACTCATGTTCTTTCCTTGCCATTTCATGCACTTCTTTCATGAATTGTATTTTTATATTATGCTCGATTCTTTGGAATTAATTCTATTTCATTCTTTAAAAAATACTCTTTTTCCCTGTTTAACCCTCTCCTGTTTATTTTTGCAGGCCTGCCTTTAACTGGTCCCCCTGTGAAAATAAATTTAAGGAATTAAAACAAGTATATTGCAACGTTTGACGTTTATAGAGGGGTTTACTGCAACGTTTTCGAGGGGAGGAGATTTACCCTCTGTGTGCGCAGCTTGGCGTTATGGATGGACGCTCTGTGCTGCACCGCGTGGCTCGAATATAATGCTGACTCCGATATCCGACCTCCAAAGATCGAGTCCACGCTGGTTGAAAGTTAGTTGTTTATTGTCAAACGTTGTCGATAAGACACACGAATAAATCAATGCACTTTACTGGGGAATCACTTCGCAGCGACCGAATCGCGTCGGAATAACTGCGCGATGCGATTAATAGACAGTTCGTTTTCCTTTGCGGCTTGTCAACTCGTTCTTTGTTTAATCCGGCAGATGCGACTTGTTCCGTGTTCCTCTCTTCTGTCAACTATACCACAAAGTCTCAATAACCTACGCTTAACGCGCGCCAGGTGGCAGTCACCTCGGTCCTGCCCTCCGTCTCCTAGCTTCCGTTTTCTAACTCTCACTTCAGTAAAGATCGGCGAGGAAGTCCACCACGCCCGTAACACTTCGTCGCACATGACCAGGCCTCAGGCGTCTCGTGACGAATACGTCATAATGATCCCCGGTCAACTTGCGTCATACTGTTCTCATTGATGACGTCAATCTGATCGCGGATGTTGATAATTAAGATGGTTTACATAGGCGATCGCCGCATATATCATGAATCATGACCTATAAGAGAAATCAGGGCCGGTTTTAGGCCGATTTAACCGATTAGATCAAATTGGGCCCCGCACCTTGAAGGGGCCCCGCGCTAGCGGGGGTCTTTCTGTATTACGAGATTTAAAATACTTCTGAAACGTAAAATAAAAAGTGAAATAATATTCTTTCTCATAATATCAATTTGTTATGCATCGTAACTAAGTCAAATCTATATTTCAGTGTTACGTCATAATGAATATGCTTGATATATAAACACCCATCAATTTTGCTATAAAGAGTAGGGCCCCCGCCATCACATTTCTAATTGGGCCCCGCGGTTCCTAGCACCGGGCCTGAGAGTACAGGGTTACATTGTCACCCTCTCATCTTCCTTCCTCTGTGCAGATTCTGCAAAGAGAGATTACGGAAGTGCCAAAAAAGGATGGATACATACTGACTGTAACAACTGTTCAACCTTTGTGCGCACCTAAAAGGAGATACAACAACCATAACCTAATCAATACCAAAAAAACAGCCAATACTCTAACCAAAACTGGCTAAGAAAAAAAACACTTTACCATACAAAACATGTTTTCAACAATCCAACAATTTGATGATACCGACCAAAGCATGGACGAGAAAAACAATTTTTTAAAGTCAGGAACATTTTGTCAAAATGGTTGAAGGTAATGAATGCTGGAATTACGGCAGAATCCAAGCAAGCCAGATAAGATTATAAATTATATTTTTTACTCATATTGGATGAGATGGCAATCAAAAAGCAAGTGGAATGTAATGGGAAGAAGTACACAGGATTTATTTTAGATGACGATTCTCTCTCTACCTGTTGCAGCAAACGCCCCCTTTCTTGTGTTTATGCTGGTTCCAATAAATGCAAACTGGAAAATTCTAATAGCCTATGTATGTATTTATTCACTGATGGCTTGGCTGAGAAAACTTTTGCCGAATTAGTGCGGAATCATGCCTGTATGACAATGTTAGTTAACCTGTGATGGTGGCCGTAGGGTTAAACCAGACAAATATCAAAAATCTGTCTTTCTAAGTAAAATTTAATTACAGGTCAACATATAAAATGGGATTATATAGCCAATATACAAACAACAAAGGAAGGAAGTATTATTATAAAGCTGGCTAATAAATTAAAACGGAATCATATTGAGTATGGGACACAAAGAAGGTCAATCTTGCAGTACAAACCTTGATTGAGCAAAGCCATCCAGTCTTAAGACAGTTTGGCATATAAAGTGATGAACTCTAATAAGCCGATAGTATAAAGCAACTCTAAAAATGGAATAAACAAAGTTGGTTACCAAAGAATATTATTTAATTAGTATCATCATGTGTGACGGCAATCACGTGTTGAAGAGCCAGCGCAAAACACCCGTTAAATATTGAATCCCTCATTCCACACTATTTGACACACTTGAGCCAATTTGGGGGGCATCAGAGGTGCAAATGGTTGGAACAAGTACCTACATGTTAGCAGTTCAAATCCGCAACAGCCGGAAATTGTTTCCAATCAGCAGAGTTGTTAGCACCAATTCAAATGGCATCACCTAATATCGACATTGCAACCCACCCATCTCTATCAAAGACAACAATGGTTTAACTTATTTATCGGAGAGCCAAGGGCTTGGCCTTTTTATATGAAATGCATGTATGTATAATATTAATAATCAGAAAACAAATTCACTATTTATAACTTATTTATTTAACATTACCAAACACGTGGCGGAATCTTGTCGTGCAAAGAAGCCACTAAAAATACAACAATTAATTACGCAACAGAAATGTCGTATTAAGAGGTCATTGCTTGAATATTGAAAAAAAAACTGTACCAAGCGCAGACACTAAGACACTAAATATACAACTAAGTAATGAAGAAGCAAGCAACAATGAATGATGTTTGCTGACTCTTTTGATGATTGATAGATTACCGACGTCAAGAAATAAAAGCAGAACCACACCAACTATCATTAATTACAAGTATCCTACATAATTTTTATCACAATGTTTGTTTGCATAATCATTACATAGGGAAGGAAACTAAGAAAAGCATGTATGATAGATACAAAAGTGGAATTTGGGCAAAAAAACTGTTTGTTGAAACCCAACTTTTACTTAAACATGCCATTTCTAGTTTAAGAAAGAGGTTATTTTGTCATTTATGTCAGTACCATTACCAGAAAGTTTTGCGAGGAGAGGGGACGTGAACAGCGCCATGACTTAATTTCCACAGTATCTCGCAACCCGGCCAATTCGCTGTACCAAATTGAGAAAATGCTGCCGAGTTTTTCTAACTTACCCGGCCCCGGACATCCGGAATTACATGATCAAAGAAAATGCTCTACCAGAAGAACTTTTTCTAAACAAACGAAAATGTTCATACAACACCAAGAACTGCTGCACTAAATTGGTTTAAACTACCCGTGGACTGAATTCCTATTTAAAAAGCAAATAATAGGATGTCAAAGCTAAGATACCCGCCGATGCTAGCTTAGAGAGTGTTGAAAACTTTAAATGGCTGGACAATTTAATTAAAACCTGTATGTATTATTACCGAGATTATTGGAGAAAAATTCTCCATGCCCATCCATCCATATACCTCCTTCAAACATGAACGTCAAGGTTTGGTAACATACATAATAAAGAAGAAGCCTTTGAGATCATCTCAATTGCTGTATTTAAGTTGAAGACCATTTATTTCATGGATTATTTATCGGAATGAACCGGTGGCCATAAATGGAGTACAGTGCATTCTCTGATGAGATAGCTGAATTTCCAAATTAATGTATAAAGAATATAAATGTAAGAATTGCTTATATATAAAACAAATAAATACCAAGTTGTTCGACCCAGGCTCTATCTAGCTGATGAAAATCTCGTTGAGGTAGTAAGTAAAACTTACTTACTTTCATTGTCGTCCAACAATAATAATTGTACTTTTTCGTGGGTGGTTTTAAAACGAGAAGTCGGTACAATAAGATAATTTAGTTATTATATTATCTGAAAATGGAGCTTTCCCACCGAATGACGGTTCTAGTCAAATTTAAGAAATTATTGTTGTTGCACATCCATAGAACTCCTTTCAATATTGTCGTTTTCTTAACAAACAGAATTATTGTTGTATATCAGAAAATCTTCTACCAAGTCACAACAACAGCTCTTTCGAACTCTTTCAAGGTAAAAACAATTTTAATTGGCGAAATTCAATTTGATCACGACTCGATTTTACTTCAGTCTAGTTCTAGTAAGTAGTACGAAGATGATTTTGAGAGTTCGAGCAAAGTTGATAAAAATGAACGAATTTTGAGGGAATCATGGACTATACGACGCTTTTAGTAAAGTCACTAAGCGGACATAGTAAAGTCACTAAGCGGACAGTCGAAAACTAAGATAAGAAAGCGGTAAGAAGGGGAGGGAAACCGCACATTACAATTAAGATGGATTAGTAGTGTTTAGGGAAGGTTAAGCATAAATAACCCACTGCATAGCTCCGGGGTTTAACGCGATCGAAAGATCATAAAACCGTTTTCAAAATCTAAACTCTAAACAACAGTGGTCTAATAACTCCTCTCCAGTTGACACTAACTAGTGTCCCTTAATGAACAGAGTTCCGACATTCGGGTTTTCCCGCCAAAACCGCATGGAAGCAAAAATGTGTCCAAATTATTGTGTCAAGCATAGGCGAAATCATTGAATTAATGCAACAATTTGAACACCAAAGCTTAGTTTATCTAGATACTTTCGTAAAAGGAAGTTTATTTACCTAGTAGACTATAATTAGTTCAGTTTTGTTACATTTAAAGGATTTAGGGCTATTTTACCTCACTTTGACATGTTGTACCAATGCGGCAAATTGACTTTTGTTTGTGTCAATACCAGATTTAGTGGCGCCAGGCATTTAGCAAACTTTGAACCTAAACCTTCCTTTCCTTAACTATTTATATTTTATTTAAGCTATATACCGGTAGCCTGTAAGTATAGCGTACTATACCGCCCTTACTGTAAATTGAATTGAATACTCCAGAAATTACTGTTAAAATTGAAATTTATTTACAGACTATATCAGTCAGGAGCCATTGATTATCAAACACTAGAAGCATGGAAAAAACAAACCAAATAGGCCAACTAGAGATATCCATTTCACAAATCACAATAGTATGTAATTTAATAAGTCGCCCTACTGCAATGACTGCACGAGCTTTTTCTTAGCCATGGTAGTTTTGCTGCCCAATTCTCCTCGGCTAGCTTTAAATTCTTTTCTTTGTTTTTCTCTCATTTGTTCGCAAATAATTTGTAAGCGAACATGAACGAATCTGATTAAGATTTTTATCTTAACACTGTGGCAAGTAGGAAATTGGAAAGATTTGGTGGCTGCCAACACTTGTTTTAAAATAACTTTTCTAACATTTTTCATTGCTTTTAATTTAGCTTCCCTAATTAGTCTCATGGTTGATTCTGATATTTTAATCATGCTGAAAACTTTGTCCGAGACTTCAACGAGAGAGTTTCCAGTGTAATCTTTTAAATTGTGAGCTGTATAGAATCATCATGCAACAGTTGCACACTCGATAGTTGAGAGGTAAGAACTTCCTCCATACATTTGTCGCATGTTATTTGATGTTTTTTTACTCTAGAAACACTACCCAGCCAAAACTATTGAGATCACTCTTGTCAAAGTTGCATGGTTCCAAAGATAGTTGCATGTCAACTTCAGGTAACGGTATATCATCAGATGCTGCTGCCAGTTGTGCTGGCTGTTGTAAAAATTCTGCAAAGTATTGAGCGTCATCTTTTTGATGGTTTCCCCCGGAAGAAGTATGCAGAAATTGGGCAACGCTTATCATTTTCAATGCACATTTAAATTTAAGAGGAGATGGGTGGGATTTTTCAAGCGAACAGAACTGAATAGATTTTCAAGGCAATCCTGTGTGAGCCTAGAGGTGAGTAGGTAAAGATGCCATTGTATCTAGAATACTGAATCAAAATTAACTTTAAAAGTAACTTAGCAAACTTTTATGTAACAACAAATTATTTAAATGATGAAATTATTAAAAGTTTTATTGGAATAAATAACTGTAACAAATGGGATCCCAACTTTCAATAGTTTCTTCTTCGCCTTCACTCGTCTCTATAACTGCAGATGATGAAAGTTGGCAGTAAGAATGCTCTTGAACAAGCAGTTGTTCTCTTTTCTGCTGTGCAGCAAGTAAATTTATTCTTTTTTTAGGTGATTTCCGAGGACTCTGTTCAGTTCGTCTTCTTTAATTTTTTTCCCCATAACGAACTGACTGCAGTGAAAATGGTCCTGTAAGAAAATGTGTATGTACTTTGTTTCATTTTAATTTTTTAGCAATGTTTAGGCCTACACTAAAAAGTCTAAATGTCATTGATATGTCCTGTTGTGTCCTGTCCTGTAATATCCCATTGTCCTGTTCTGTTGTGTCCTGTTTTACCAACAACCTAGTGAATTCTTAGCATGGTATTCGGAGTACAATTTCTCTCCTATGATTCAAAATGCTTACAGTTTGAATACTTAAGCTATAATAAAATGTATAACAAAATACTAACTTCACATAAACGAGAATTGTCTGTAACTTCCCAATTTTTTCTGTTTAATTTTACTTTCCACAAAACTCGCTTTCCTTTTTCTTTTGGGAATCTAAACATTTTTTTTCTTATTTTCAGTGTGGTTTGTGCAGCTCCAAGCACTACACCCTGTCATTTTATTGCTATGATGTAAAATCTGTATTCAATTTAACCTTTTACCTTTGGTAGACTTGTATATAGCAAATAAATGTATAAGAATAAACAAACATGATGCAGTTTTTTATTTAATAACTGGCCAGTATGGAAAGTACGGCAGCTGCACACTCGAGTTTTTTTCCTGCGTCTTTTGCACACTTGGGTAATTTCACACACGCTCGCGAGCTGGCAGTATAAACATCGTATAATTTAAAAAAAACTTGTAAACCTACCTCTGGACCTCGGGTAATTTACTTTCCGTACATTTTTAGTTATGTAGATAGATATGTTAGCTGACGGACACGAAAGATTGAGGATAGAATAATGTGTTTTTTAAGATTTTGGTAAAACAGTTATGAAAAGGAGATTGTGTGCACACTTGAAGTGTGCATTCTTGGACGTTTGCACACTGCACACTTAAATATTTGGCGCGTGCACACTCGAGATCTCGGCGAAAATTGACGTACTTTCCATACGGGATAACTGGTAGGTAAAATCAGTTGCATGATATGTTCGAGACACCACTTTTCATTGTCTACTACTGAAATTCTGTTGGAATTTCATTATTGTTTGTCGACTTGATGATCTAAAAAGTTAAAAGCATATGCTTGTCTTGATTTTTGAAGTTTTCTTGCAAGTTCCGTAAGATATTCCATATAGCCAGCAAGAAAATGCGACTTCTCTAGGCCATATTACACAACCCTAAATCCTGTAGCAGCAGCAAAGCAAGTAACAAAAACAATTAGGTCCAAGATAAATATGTTATAGGCTTATTGCCCCACCATCTGACAGACTTGCAAAACTCAAATAATCTTATGAGTTCACCACAGTTGCTGAGAAAACTCTTTGGTTCAAGTCCTGCAACTGTAGGCCTAATAGCCTAGTGCTAATAAAATCACAGTCTAAGTAATATATATTTGCAACAGAACAATTTCCAATTAAATAAGCAAAGTACAACAGTCCAAATATTAGTAAATAACCTCACAAACTCCCGTACGCATTAATTTTATACACATTTGTCTGAAACTGCGCACTGGGATTGTAGACAATTTGGACACAAACAGTTCTTCTAATTTTCAATGACGTAACTCTCTCTATTAAGGAACACTAACACTAACTATTCGGTTATTGACTTCAAGTGGAGAGCAAGTAGTAAAATTGCTATTTAGGAGAAAGAAACAATGGAAATGAACTTTCAGCCGAGTTCGTTCGATTATTCACTACATAAACGCACAAAACCATTTATTTCGGTTGTTCTGTCATCCAATTGTGGAAACAAGTAAGTCTTCATTCACTATTCCGGTGGTTCATATTCCAACAGTTGCTTTATTATCATTGAGGAAGACGAGACAGAATATAGAAATAACTTATTTATAGGCGACGCATCCGCATCGCAAGCAATTCGATCTGATTAATAAAATAAGTTATGTTTTAAGCGATAATGTCACAAAGTTTATAAACGTGTCCACATTATTAAATATAATAACTACGTATTCTTCTATATATGAATAAAAAAAAACGAAACAACCGTTTCAACTCCAACACTATTTAGCGGTTGCAGTTTTTTAATTCCTGTTGAATGGCGTGCACTTTTCCAGACCAAGTTTCGAGAAATATCTCTGCTGATTTTACTTACACAAATCTGTGGCTGAAATTATGCAAGTAAATGAATTCTCAGAAGTTGCATTCCTCCATGTATCGGTGGCAATCTTTCGCTTATCACTCAAAACTATGTCTGTACTTTCAACAGGTACCCTTTAAAAATGCCGCCTATGTTTTTTTTACTTGTAGAGATGATGAATGGATTCATTAACTATAGAAGAACCAAAAATGATGGTGAAGTAAAGAAATCCGTCGAAGAAAGTTTTCTGGCTAAAATTTTTTGTTCTGTGCAGCATCAAAAACTGGTTTAATTAAACATTGTATGTATAAATAAGTTTGTAATGTATCGAGGTTTATAGTACCAGTACCTCCAATATTATTCCAGTATTACTTACAAAGAAGGATGGATGCTTGATTACACTTTCTTTGTGTTGAAAAGGTGTTTTGTGAAACTGTGGGCTCGCGCTTTTTTTAAAGCTATATATATTGCTTGAGCGTTGGCTGAGCTTGTTTAGCTGGCTGCCTTACGGTCTCTGGCGAGCTGCGCAGCGGAATGTCTAGTTTCCACAGAACACCCACCAAATGTTATGGTAGCCACGATTAACTCGATTTCTATAACTCTTGATACAGTTTAGTTATATTCTGCGTCTCATTCAATATACGGTTTATTCACGACTCAAGTTACTTAGTACGTCATTTAGCATGACGCCAGTTGTATAGTCTAAGGTACATTATACAGCATGACGCAAGTTATCTCAAGTACGTTATTGTAGGTTATATATCGTAGGTTATTTAAATTTCCAGAATATATAGCGAATTTACAAGGTGCGAAAAGTTTACGTGCCAGACGCTTCACATCTGCACGTTTGACTAACTGTAGGGAATTAGGTGGAAAAACTATGTTAATGATTTAAACTACAAAAATACAAAGGCCCGTACAAGGTGATAATTACGTAACGGGTAATAATATGTGAGAGTCGGAAAACTTCAAATGCAAAAATAAACGACGTAAAAACACAAAAAATATTTAGGACATGAATTAAAACAAATATATAACTATACGAAATGCTACAAAACCAAGCATGTGGACTGCAAATTTCCGTATATTTTTGCAAACAATTTGGAACTAGATTTAAAAAAAGCATTGTAAATTTACTTACCAACAATATATTGAAATTAATTGTTGCTAAAAAGCTTCTGCATACATATCTTGCTGGGTGGGCTTTTATGCAAAACATCTACCTTTACAATTTTTCAGTCTTGACCGAATTTGAGGATTTCAAAATGCACCACCTAATTTTAATTGCAGATGGCACAATAGCGACACTAAACCTATTGTGGAGAAATGCCCAACGTCCAAACAGCAATGACACGAAAGCGATGCGGTTGGCTTTGCTTCTGAAAGGGGGAGGGGGGTACGTACGCACATGCTGCCTAACTCCTAAGTAGTACTGGGAAATGCTACCGAATCATAGCCTTGAAAATGACGCTACGCGATAAACCCCTGAAAGATGTTGCCACCTTATACTTAAACGAAAAATCAAAGTCAGGAGAGAACAAAAAAACCCTGTTCTAAAGATTAATAATTACAATTATATATATATATACTGACTGTTGTGTAGTTTATTCTTCTACACAACATATCACACCAAGGGCTAAGGTGATATATCCACACGCCACGTACATAAATCGAGTATATTTATTGCAAGGCTGATTAGCTAGCTAGCGCCTTTGATTAGCAAACGTCTTTTCAAAAACTCACTAGCTTTACATACATAATATTGTGCATTTGTATACTTTCCAGCCATCTTTTGGCCGCACTTTATCCTTTGCCATCTGTGGAACGTTATAATCGTCTGTTGGCCAAAGACAGGCATTGTTGTCCACGATCCAACTCTTGTGGACCACATCCGAAGTACCGCCCTTCTTAAATTTAACGAACACAAATAAATTTCTTCATCATGCCTAATAGTACGAAAATAACCTTTTAGATAAATAACTTATACAATGTCCTAGCATCATCAACATTTTAAAGCAGAATAAATATTTGAATTTTACTAATCTTATTTAATTCTACCTAATGTCATACACAATACCCACAAAATTCGAATGAAATCTATGAAGTATTATTATACCAGGGGTCGGCAACCTTTTCATAGTGGCGGGGGCCAAAACCAAACTTAACATGATCAACTCCACATCAACTTTTCTACGTTTTGATAACATTTCAAGATTGCAAAATCAATTAGAAAAATATATGTTTACCACCTAGTATGTATTATCTATCGTAAAGGACTTTAGTTATAGCAAAAACGATGTATGTTGTGTCGTAATGTTACATGTCATAATATTACAATTGGATTGCTTCTACTCTCTCTCACTAATAATGCGCATGCCAACAAACACACACTTATATTGCCTTCTCTCAAAGAATTTATTGTCTTTGTCTGCACGCACACATTCTCAATAGTCACGGTCAGGCGCATTTTTTATTATTGCAGCATAGATTGTTAAAATTCATTAAAATTTAAGATTGCAGATGACACAGTGGGCCGTATTCTATAATACAGTAAGATGTCTCGGACCGGATGATTTTGCTTGGCGGGCCGTAGGTTGCCGACCCCTGTTTTATACTATTCATAACAACCAGTAAAAATAAAATGACTCCAACGTATCAATACTAAATATGAATATGATAATAAAATGGATCAAAACTACTGCATGAATTAATTGTGCATTGCTATCTGTGAACTTCATTCATTGGAATTGGACTTCATAACTATGTAAAAATCAAACACATAAATAAATATCTTATCACAAACAAAGTCACACTGAAGATTTTGACTAGTCCAGATGTTCCTTCCTGACTTGACCCCGCATATAGATATATAGAATGTCCGGCTGATTTGTATCCTTTTGTTTTTCCCCACAATCCTCTCCTCGTTCTGCTGAATGGGGGGGGGGGGGGTCAAAGTCACAAATAGCTGCTAATTTTGACATCTCGCCAAATCCAGAAAAAGTTTCATCCCTGCCTGTCACTTAAATTTTTTTTCAGATTGTACTAGTGTTCCTCATCCTTTTTTTTAATTTTGCACATTTTCTGTAATGCATTTCCTTCCCCACCATGGAAAAGTTTCAATGCTTCGAAGTTTGACATCCAAAGGTGTAATAATAATATACTTTCTAGATTTTTTTTATAGTACAATTGTTCCAAATCAGCGGACGGAGTCAGAGAGGTGCTGTCTTATCTTATTTCGGTCCTCTTGTGTGTTGTTGGAATTCTAAAATGGATCACTTCATAACATGTTGCGGATAACTGCGCAATATACGGAGTAATTTTTAGAGAAATCCAGCTTTGTCACTTGTCTTTTTAATTGTAAATTAATTCCATTTGGGTAAGAAATCGATCGCATTTGTTAAATCCATCTCTCCTTTTGGTTGAGGTTGCCGTGTTCATCAATTGCAGGCATTGTCGAGTCCGAAGAATGGGAGTTGAAACTTTCTCGTCTTTATCTAAAACGCAAATGAGCTCAAAAACCCCCACTCAAGTGTTTTGTTGAAACCATAAGATGAATTTCCATGGTGCGTTGAGTCTTTCTTGGCCACGGATTTGATATCGGGTTTCATTCATTTCATAACTCATCTTTTGTAGATTTTGTCCCATAGCTCATACGAAAGTATAGCTTTTTAGCGCCGAAGACCGAGACTTTCGGTCAATCCCGTGTACTCAACGTGGCCACTCCTCCCCCCGAGTCTGAATCCTCTCGGACCTCTACCAACCACCATCGCAAGGAAGATTCATCCATTGAGATACATCCCACGGAATAGTAGTAAAAGGGGTGTGTTGTATTTAAATCTCGTAAATTCTGGGTTAAAAGTTAGGTGCTTGCTGCTGGCCTGATATTTATTGACCATCCGCAAGTGGTGGTCAGTCAACAAGGTATGTGTATTTTTATAGCCAGTTCGATTGATTACCTTATTACATGCCTATAATAAAATATTCGAAGAAAAAAGGTTGTTAGTTCCTATTTTAGTAGGTTTTCTCGCTAGACCCTTTCCACCGATGTTTAATTGGGCGTTTAAGCCTTTCTAACGGCATCAACAACAACATTACCGCTTGATTTTTTTCCGGATTGGTGGTGTGTGTGTAGATTTATTTATTAGTCCACCGCTATCGAAAATTAAAATCGCTCGTAAGTATGCAAGTTTATTAAGTTCATTAAGATAGCAGTAGTTCAACTAAAAGTAGACCATTTAACAATTTTTATACAGAAGGTGTTGCTGCTTGTTGCATACGAAGACCGTTTGTTATAAAAGGGTTGTTGTATCTCTATCATCCATCCTTCGCAGCAATTTGATGTTGTTTTCGGAAGAGCAGCAAAGTTTGTACTAGCTAGCGCGCGCATTATTTATTGGTGGGGAGCGCCATCACGACGACGACCTTTTTACTTACTTCTCTGTACGTGCCATCAAAGTCACTTCGTCACATGCTATGTTGCCAGGGGGTAGTTAGCGGCAAAGTTTTCCGCAAGTTCTTAAAACCGAAACACCAAGTCGGATACAGACAAGCACAACGCTGGGAAATTAGAATATGTTTCGTAGCGAGATTTCAACCCTCTAAACAATCTTTAAAACTGGTATTTTTTTCAGCTACTGCAAAACATGAGTTTTTCCCTGTTTGTTGTAGTAAGTAACTCCAAAGCTATAAAATAATTGACCTTCTTTTTAAAATTTTCAACAACAAGTTGTCGAAGTTTAATAATGCATATTGTTAAAGCGTTCACAACACAAACAAATTTATTATCTATCCCATTTACTGACTACTGTGCTCTTTCAATGGTGTGGTCGGTCATCCAGCCCTTAGTTTTCATCAAGGCACTCCCAAAGAACGGTCGTTTATAATAAACAATGTATGTGTTGGCGTGAAAGTGCTGGGAAGGTTGTTTGTTGTGTTGTAGCTCGTCCAAACTTGGGTCCGGATAATCAGAAACATTCTGTGTGTTGTCGTTGACATCGGTTATCATGGAAAATCTTCGATAGAGCGCATTTTTTGGGAAGTCGACGATATATGTGAAAGGCGAGATAAATCTTTGGGGAATTTACCAATTACTGGAGAATTTAGAGTACAAGGTCAAAATACAATTCCTGCGTTTGGCAGTCTCGATGAGATTGGTACAAAATATGCTTCTTTAAGCAGCTGGTGATGCATCTTTTTCCCTGTCACTTATGAATGAATGGTATGCTGGTTTGTTTACCTTATTTAGTCCGATAGCGGGTATTATTATTACGTCAGTCAAATACATTCTGTGTGATGGATGGATGCTTCATCAATCAGAAAGGCAATCGGAAATATCGGGTCTCCTTCGAAAATAACATTTCTCCCCACCAATATTAAGTAAGACTTTTAAATATTTCCAACAAAAGGTGGGTGGTGTCATACGATTCAGCTTGTTTTAAATTAAAATGTTCTATTGCCATAATACATGTTAGCCAAAGAATGCCAAAATGTATATATACCACACGATGTTTTTACAAACGTTTTTCTCAGTCTACTCTTTTACAGAGTCGGCAAACTGCACATTTTGACACTGCTTACGGTCGCGAGGTCGATCAACAGGCATAAATGGTCCTGATAAAAGCTTGATTGCTCTTTTCAGCTTGCTTGTCAGCGTAGACCTTGTACGGTTTCTTGGTTGTTGTTTCTTTACTTGTCGGAAAATATAAACCAGTTTTCTTCTTTGCGTTGCTATGGACAGACATTATTATCTTTATGTTGTACAGAAGAGTAGCCGATAGAGTGATGGAAATGAATATCCCCCACTTTGCCTAATACGCTATATCGGCGACTCGATTCATTTCCATTATTACTCTGTGTGAGCAAAGTATAATAAACATGTCCTTACGGTTTGCCGTTTGGAGAAGTTTTTAGGGGCTTAGAGATTTGGATAATGAGAGTGCCACTTCAATTAGGATCTTCATATGACGAGGCAAGTTAAAGAGTTTGCCTGGACTAAATACCTAGATGAGGTAGCATCTATGGAATGTGAGTTTTTAAGTTTATCGGTCAATTTTTTTTTAAATGTATACACCCCCAGCAATTTCTCGAAAGCCAGAAATCGATCGTACGTACCTTAAACGTACAAATCCAGAAATAACTTCACAGAAAGAAATCAATTGCAGGATTCAACAAGGGCGAAGCCCTCCCTACGTTGCCAAAAAACTTGTATTGACGATTTCGAGCACTTGCACCCTGTGTGTCGTAATTCCGATAGCAAATGAGAAACATTTTTTATGGGTTAACTTTATCGATAGCCGGCCACTTGGCGGCGACGCAGTGGAGTTTGGGCTTAGACTGTGGAAGGGGGGGGGGGGACTTGAAAGCAAAAAACTCCCGGCATAAAAAAAACGCATGGGTCCCATAGTTATCAAACTTCTTTTTTGTGTGTTATTTATTAAAAACGAATAATCTATTTAAGAACAAACATTTCAGCACAAATGTTTTATTTAAATTAAAAAAGACTGTAAGTGTGAAATGAAGCGAAATTCGAAAAAACAGACCGATTTAGTTTTTTTATAGCTTCGGGGAATTCCCCAAGGGTTTCTCTATCTACATGTGTGAGAGTCCTCGTCGAAGATGTCAGTGCGATGTTTTTCATGCTTGTTTTTTGTCTATCAGCTTAATGCTTCACTTATAAGGTACGGTACTAAAATAAGTGCTAACCAGTACCGTAATTAGGCCTCTGCAATGTCAATTAACCAGCGGTAACCACTAGAAAAATTCTTTATCAGCTCTAATTAATCCCCAGTCAGATCGTGTCGTTAGAGAATATCTATGATGATGATAATGTTACCACCAACATAGAACGTACCGCGTACCGGTAGCGTATATAAAGTGTTTTTTAATACCATACCCGCATACAGTAGAATCCAGGCGTACAGTATTTGCTTTGCCAGGGGTGCAAATTCTTGGGTGTGGCTGGAGCTACGCATTAAAATGCTACTGCTAGCATCATTACCCCAGGATAATACCTTTAATATCCAATTTGAAAAACAAAACTTTTACGTCTACTAGAATGTCTTACCCCGTGATGTAACATTCTTTTTAGCCTAAAGCTGTTTTTTAGTGCAGCTAGATTTTTTGTTTAAGATATATTTTGTAACGGTACATATATACCATTTGGTGTTGCAGATGCAAACATTGTTGTTTTACCAGACACCCTCTCCTCGACTCCAAATTCCAGTAAGTCTGTTTTACCATAAACAAATTTATACGAAATACCGAAATCAGTGGTTGCGCGTGTTTTCAGCCGGATGGTTTTGTGATTAAAATTAGCCACTTGCTTGTCCAGTATGTCCTCGGATAATGAACTTATGGACACTACTTGGACCCATTGAAAATTAACTGGTTGAACACAATAGCCTACTTATATCGTATGCGACTGTGTGGTGACAAACTCCAGTGTTATAATGCCCTATATCCTATGTTTAATATCCATTCATATAGAAGAGTATCCATTTATGGATCCTATGTTTAATGGAATAATAAACAAACGCATTGCCGTGTCCCAAAATAGGGTGCAAGCTAATGAATATGTCACACTAAACTTAGAAGACTGTGAGAATTTGAACTAGCCTCTTCTTCTAGTTTATCTAGTAAGCATTACACTATCTGGGTAATCATTATTTAAATACCCTTTGACATGACCAGTGAGGAGTAATGTAGTTACTCTGGCTTTATTAAACTAATAAATGACATGCCTGTAATAGAATGAAACATAAACATGGGCGATAGCTTAACCAACTGATGTAACCAATACAAAAGTAATATATATAAACAACGGAAGTTAAAATGAATGCACATCCGGAACGGAATAGCGGACACGTGCGTATAACATAGATATCACCACAATCTCCCCATGAAAATAAAAGTAAATATTACAGTTAAGTGGCATGTTACGTTTTTACAATTTAACGAGTGTGGTTATCCACTCTCCGAACCGATCCGGAGCTTTCCGAGTTCGAGTTGATCTGCGTAGTTCAGCAGGTGACGAATTCGTCAGCGAGTTTTGTGATGCTGTGTCTTCGGAATTATCAAGCACAACTTGATCGCCGGTACTGCGATCGAGAGAGTCTGGCGTCGTCTCACAACTGGTGTTAGGCGATGATTGCGGTGTTTCCATCGGTGACGGTGTAACAACTTCCATCAAAGTTTCTGGGTAAGGTGCAAGATCACTAGTAGAAACTGTGTCTTCTCTACCATTCGGATGTCGAATGTTAGCGTACGAAGTGTTTGCATCCAAAAGCAGCACTTCATCACAAAGCGGGTCGCCTTTGTTTCTAACATGTCGACGTAAAAGAACAGGACCTTGGGTCAATAACCAAGATGGCATCGATGTGCCCATCATAACTCTCCTTTGAAATTGAAACATTCTTTCGTGTGGTGTCTCGTTGATACTCGTACATAACAAGGATCGAATCGAATGCAAGGCGTCATACAGTACGTCCTCCCATCGTCCTTCTGGCCAACCTCGATTGCGCAGGAGAAGCTTGATCGTCCTCCAAATCGTTTGATTTGCACGCTCGCTCACATTGAGAGTTTCCTTGAGGGTGATACGGAGTTGAATGACTTGAAGCTATGCCACGATCTGATAAAAACACCTTGAGTTCACGACTGATAAAGGAAGTACCTCCTCGATCACTGTGTAAGTACGCGGGAAATCCGAAATAGGAGAATAGCTCATTTAAACATGCAATGACCGTTTTCGTAGTCATCGATGAACATGGGAACACAAATGGATATCTACTAAATTCATCGATTAGCACCAACAAATAGGGATTGGGGCCGCGAACTGGTCCCTTAAAATCCATGGATATGCGCTCCCACGGCTTGGTAGCTTTTATCATCGCGTTGGGACTTCGTCGAAAATATTGCGGTTTTACCTCCGCGCATATATGACATCTCTGACCAATTGACTTCACCTCTTCTGTAGTGTATGGAAGGTTGTGTGAGCGTATGAAGTGATACATTCTGGCATATCCGGGATGGCCTAACTGTTCATGTAAAGTAGTCAAGTTCTTGACAGAAGGCATAGATGCACATATTCGAGAAATAGCATCAGGAGCAACATTACTTTTTCCTGGTCGCCAGCGAATGGAATAATCAAACTGACCGAGTTCGAGTCGCCAGACAAGTATTTTGGTGTTCTTTATCTTGCCGTGATTCTTTTGGTCGAACATAAAGCGAACAGATCGCTGATCGGTAATTAAGGTGAAATGTCTACATTTGAGAAATTGAGCCCACTTCCGCGTAGCCGCGATGATAGCCGAGGCTTCCTTTTCAACTGCGGGGTAATTCCGTTCGCACGTATTTAATGTGCGAGACATGTAAGCGACTGGACGTCCCTCCTGTGACAAAATGGCGGCAACAGCAAAATCCGAGGCATCGGTTTCCACCTCAAATAGGAATGTCGTCTTTAATTGCCCCTAAGCTGGACTCCGCTAGATCGGACTTAAGAGCACCGAAAGCATTAAGTGCCGCTCCTGTAATTGGAAATTCAGTAGCCGTCAGTAGTGGACGCACTTTTGCTGAAAAGTTGTTAATCCACTTGGCATAGTAAGCAAAAAGCCCACTTACCCTCTTTAGCTCCTTTGCTGTGGATGGAGGTCGCATATCCAGCAGTGGTTGAAGGCGAGAGGGGGATCAGGTCGAACTTCACCGGATGAAACTTGATAACCGAGCAGGTTTATACTTCTAACTCCGATGTGTGACTTTTCCGAATTAAAAGTCAGCCCATCTGCCTCCGCAGCCTTAAGCAATTCCTGTAAGTTATGATTGTGTTCCTCTTCCGTGGCACCAGTGACAGTCAAGTCGTCTAAATATGCATACACCTTATTAAGGCCATGACGTCTAATGAACTGATCCATGACACTTTGGAAAGCCGCTACGCCATTAGTCACGCCAAAAGGAAGTCTACAGTATTGGAAGAGCTGCCCATCTGCTTCAAACGCAGTCATTGGCCTTTCCTCTGGGTGAAGAGGTATCTGGTGATAAGCAGACTTCATGTCAAGTGAGCTGTATATAACATCCTGTGCAATCTTGTTAACTAGATCGTCAATGCGCGGCAAGGGGTAAGCATCCAAGTAAGTAAATTTGTTAATGGTCACCGAGTAATCAATGCAAAGTCTCTTTTTTCCACCATGCTGATTTACAACCAGAGCTTGAGCTCTCCAAGGAGATTTAGCCGGTTCAATGATGCCTTCATTTTTTAAACGTTTTGTCTCTGACCTGATAAATGCGCGATCTTCATGACTGTATCGACGTGATTTAGATGCTATGGGCCTGCATTCCGAATGCAGAAATTCGAAAATGCGCGGAGCTGGCAGTTTGGCAGCAGAAACGTTTAGAACATGTTGTGTTGGATGACAAGGAATATCCAACGGGGGTTCGGCGCCACCATACTTAAAATTTACTTCCGAATGACGGCTGAGGAATTTTTGTCCAAGAATGACATCCGCACAGGAGGTCGGACATCACACCCAGTTTGGAGACCCACATATTGTCTCCCTAAAAGACCAATATCGGCTTTGGCCCTTCCGTCAATCTTGGTTTCCATTTCGCTGGTAGCGAGAGATATGTTCTCAGAACCCTTTTCTACTTTTAGCAGTAGCTGCTGGGCAGTACGTTTATTAACAAAATTATCTGACGCACCTGTATCAATTAGAACATCAACTTTCCGTCCTTTTAGTGTAGCGTTTATTACGGCGGGTCCAAGGCCTCGAGGAGCAGCTGCTATAATGTTAGATGTCCCATCGTTGCTGCTTGAAGCAAAAGCTCCTGCCGCCAAAGCTAAAGATTCCCGATACTCGGCCGTCTTTGATTGACAGACTTTTGCAAAATGTCCACGTTTATTGCAAGAGTGGCACACCGCATCACGAGCTGGACACATGCGTCGGTTGATATGAATACTTCCACCACAGAAGTAGCATTTCTTCCTTAGCCTTCCTTCCGATTTAGCAACTGCCAACAACCTCTGAGATTCATTTTCGGGTTGCGCAGCGGCAATAGTTAAAGAGCCTCGGCCCATTACCGCAGCTTGTTTTTGTGCCCTATCCAGACTGTCAGCAAGTTCAATAGCTCGTACGAGATTAATATCATCCTTTTCAAGAATCCTCTGTCGAATAAAAGGCGACGCAAGACCATTAATGAATGCGTCCCTTGTGAGCTGATCTCGGTATTCTTGAGCTGTCACAGCCTCAAAGGTACAATCTTTAGCCAAAGACTTTATAAGTCTGAGCATATTCTGCAATTGATTCACCAACTTGTTGATGGTGGCTGACAAGAAGATGGCGAGCATAAACATTGTTCTTTTTTATAACATATGCAGCTTGAAGGACCTTGACGATTTCGTCAAAATTTTCAACATCTTCGACAAGAGGATAAACAGATGGTGAAAGGCAGCTTACAATTACTCTCGTCTTGTTTACAGGAGTAGATGATTCGCATCTGCCCTCTTCAAGGTAGGCAATGTAATCCTTAACGGTCCTTAACCAAAAGATGAACACTTTGGCGGCGTCAGGAGCCGTTGTCTCAATGGTAAGCTCCTTTGGTCTTGTAAGCTGAAGTTTATCCATTATTTTATTAGTTTAATAAATTGACATGACCAGTGAGGAGTAATGTAGTTACTCTGGCTTTATTAAACTAATAAATGACATGCCTGTCAATAGATCATGAAACATCGGAAACTATGGGCGATAGAACTTAACCAACTGACTGTAACCGAATACAAAAGTAATATAGAACAACGGAAGTTAAAATGAATGCACATCCGGAACGGAATAGCGGGAACGGCGGACACGTGCGTATAACATAGATATCACCACACCCTTAAATAATGATCCCCCCCATTGGTGCAACAAGGAAAATAGTGTGTTGTTTTAACATCTATCTCAATTTGGGACGGTTATCTTTAATTTTTGCTAAACCCTTTTTAGCTTCTACTGCCTTTAGTGCCAAGGACCCGGCCGGATAGCTCAATCCGTAAGAGCGTCGGCGGTCGGAAGCCGAAAGGTTGTGGGATCCAAACCAGTCGCTAGCTAGTCGGTTGTGTCCTTGGGCAAGGCACTTAACACGGATTAATGGGTTCTATCAAATTGAAGGAACGTTTCTATCATACACAACACACTGCAATAGCTCCGATAATCCGACGGTGGGCACGAGGTAATCTTATGATTTCCCGTGTGATAACAACGCCCTTTGCGTTTTCCTATTCACGGGGATTAAACATGAATAACGTAAAAAAAGACCAAAAAAAAGACTCAAGTGACTAGCATGTTGTTGTGTTTTTGGTAACGGTTTTTGCTTTATTTTTTCTTAACAAGATTTTAATCAATTGAACTTATTTATATTACCGTACATGTTTTAACAGCAGACTGTACAGAATTTTTGATTTCTCTTAGGTCATGACTTATGATAATGATATACTGGTTTTAATTCTTTAAATTTGTTTTCACAGGTGGACCAGTTACAGGCAGGCCTGCAAAAATCAACAGGAGAGGGTTAAACAGGGAAAAAGAGTATTTTTTAAAGAATGGAATAGAATTCCAAAGAATCGAGCATAATATGAAAATACAATTCATGAAAGAAGTGCATGAAATGGCAAGGAAAGAACATGAGTTGAAGATGGCTTGTTTACAACAAGAGCTAGAAAAAGACACCAAATGAGCAGCGGAGTGTTAAGCTGTGTCTAAAATGAAAAAGTATTTTTATTGAGACACTTGAATACAAGCATTTAAACATGTATATGTAGTTTGTTTTGCCTACAAGAGAATGTAACCACCGCCGTGTGTTGTGGACCATAGGCACACGCTGAAAGCCCAGTTTTGCTGTATATGTTCGGTGTAAGTTTTTTCTCCAATATGTGTACTGTGATAGGATTTAACTTGTCAGCGGAAAACTCCAATCAGGACTACTGCTGTCGTTTTTGTTTAGAACCTTTGTATCTATCTCCCTAAGACTTAATCACAGTGCAATTTCAGAACAGGTCAGTTTTAAACAATTTATTAAAAATACTGGACAATAATTTGTTGTCTACGTGAACGCCCTTCAGAAGTAGTAGGTCGAGATTGAGCCGATATGTCCAGTTCTTGCTCCATGGGAGTGGGTTGTCGACTGGTCATTGCAAAGTTATGCAAACAAAAAATTGCGACAATGATGACCAAACTGTTGTCCAACTTTGTACGTAAAGGTATACGAAGGGCACGGAATCTCTGTTTGAGCACACCAAACGACTGTTCAATCCTTGATCTTGTTTTAATGTGGCTTTTATTGTAACGGCGTTCTGCATCAGAAGATGGATTGAGCAGAGGAGTCATCAGATATCCTTTACACGCCATTATCCCCTAAAAACATCCCATTAATGTCGTCATTTTCAAACCGGTCGTGGATAATGCTGTTTTTGAATATCCGTGAGTCGTGGGTGGATCCAGGCCAACGAACCACAACATTGGTAAACTAACTGCCTGTCAAAGGAACATATTGCCTGAACATTTATGGAATAGTATCCTTTGTGATTTCTAATACCTCCGCGGTATCCCCCCCTGGTGAACTTATTGCCACATGTGTACAATCTATGGCACCAACGACAGATGGGAAACCAGTGATAGCGTAAAAATTTTCTTTTTCGCGTTGTAGATTTGTTGAAAATTTAATAAAATTGGATTTTCTTTTTGCTATGCATCTAGAAATACGATGAACAATCCTCGAAACCGTGCTCTGATTTAGGCCCATTGGGTCACCATCACTCATTTGAAAAGAGTGGTCAAAAGCTGATGCAATAGGGGGACTGCATGTTGTCGTTGCTTTAAATCTGTATCTTGTATAATAAATTCGAACAAGTACATTACTCCGGTTTTGTTAAACCTGTAGCGACGAAAAAACTCATCGTTGTCAAATTCGTGGAAGGGATTCTTGCGATCACGAAATATTCTCTTTGACGGGCCTTTATTTTCGCTCTCTACAATCGTAAGAATTCGAATTACGTCCATCTTGCAGGATTTTCAGCTAAAGAAACAGCTGGTTGCGTTGTTGTCATGGAAATGCGTCACTTAAACCACGATTAATTATCTTCTGTCGCGAAACGTGTATTTAAACTGAGATTGGTTAAGATGGGTTTAAGTTGAGTTTCTGCAAATCAATTTAAGCTTCGAAATGATCTAGGATAAGCCAAACCGAGCTTAGACGTAATCACAGATCATTTTAAACCGACTTTCTGCATACCACCCATAGGTTATTATACATATGCTTCGTGAGTTGACACCTTCCTAATTAGGCAAATGCATTTTTTTAGTTTTACCAACAAAAGATATATCAACAGCTCAGTTAGTTGTATCCGTATAAGTCTAGCAAACTGCAATAGCTACAGTAACGCGACAGTGGCCCCCAAGAAAGATTACCTGGGCCTAAGACATTTGTCATTCAGATTCAAATAAATCACAATAAAAAAATTGTTTTGACTGTTTGTTGTTGTTCCGAGTCCAAAACACCAATGATGCAATAAGTCTAAACGTTTCGAGTAGGAGGATGGGCGCAACCTATCATAATCCCGGACAATCAGATCCAATTGCATTCTAAAAACAAAATAAGCGTCATAAAAATGCGACACTTACTTATCGGTATTAGATTTGAAACTTGTGTAACGTCATTTTAAATCAGTTTGGTTCCTCTACTAATCCGATCGACCAGTTAGGCTTACTGTTACTTTCTGTGCGGCCAACAGGTGGCAGAATGCCTTTCGCTTTTTTAAGCATATATGTACAAAATTTTTAAGCTAGAACTATCATAACATGTTCTGTAATGATATATAAAGCTACATAAAATACTGGTAATTAAGCATATATGTACAAATTTATTACCAATATATTCAATAACTTCAAATTTTCTTAAGTGGAACCAACTTTTCATTTTGCTGATAAATATAATGAATCTCCAACTTGGCGTAACAATCTGGCTGCATTAATCTGACCCAACTCCGGGATGACTTGTTTAGCACTGACTAACTAGGCTTTGTGTGATTCGAGAGTAAAATTGATTAGCATTTGGTAAATTAGAATAAATATCTTTCAAAAAAGTTAACACTTTTACTGTCTGGTGTATATAGTTTTCCAATGTTGTAGGCGGCTGTGGCTATGACTTCTGTTAATTCTGTATCTGATATTGGCTGTAAAAGTGGTGCGGTAGATTTTGATACATTAATAACGTTGGAAACAGATGATGAACTGTTCTTTCTCTTCGTCAAGTTCTATTTCTAAAATAATGGAAAGTTCCCCCCGTCAGATAAGTTCAATAATAAATCCATACTTTTGCACTTCTTAAAATCCTTGTAAAAATAATAAAAGCGAAAATGACAGATACAGTGTTTTGATTCTTACCTTAATCACAAGCGTGACGAGTTTAGTTTTTATTTTCAAGTTAAACAATGACTATGACGTCATTGCCAATCTCTCTCTTCTTTATATATCTCCGGTTCGACGACGGAAGAGACAACGTTAGCTTATACGTGTCATATTGGTTGTTTCCCGCGTGTATTATCGTTTGTTTGACATGCTATTCTCCGCTTGTGAACAGAGTTAAGATTAATTTTCATGGAACAATTAAAACGTTCTGTCTGGTGGCTTTGTATTGCCCCAGAGCACTTTTCTATCCACGTAAGAGTTTCTTCCTATATAACCACTGATAAGAAAGGATATAACGTAAACGAAACTAACTATCAAACTGAAACTATGGCTGTATGACGTGTGTGTTTAAAATGAAGAATAAAACTTATGCTAAGACATTGACTTAATATTCCGAAACCAAGAGTATTAGACGGAGGCATCGTTTATATGAGGTATGAAGCGTCCAGTGAATCAAAGGATAACCTCGATCACAGCGCGGCTCGCTAAAACGTCAGGTTAAGCCTCAACCCCGCCACTAACGACGACGACCAATAAAAATAAACTTTAACTATAGCGAGCTCCACATATATAGTAGTAGACGTACGTTTCTGACAGACACACCTATTTAAAAAACTACATCTTTCTTTTTAGCTGTTTATCAGACTCGCTGTAGGAGTAGTGGTAGTGGCTGGTTAAAATTTCCAATCTAAACGATTCATTCCAAAATGTAAGATGATGGCCTTTTTGTCAGGAGACATACATATACCAGTTGGCACTAACTACTGTAACGGGTAATTATATTCTTTCACACAGTAAGTAGTAATACATACATCTAAAGGGACTTCGTACCGGTCAATAAAGTAGGCCTTTAACCAAAAGGGAAGGCCAGCAGTTATTTCTTTGTGCAATTAAGAGTAGGTACTCTCTTTCAGCAGGAAATTTAGCAAAACATGGTCTCCTAACAGTTAATATACGGCTACACCGGTATACCTTAATCTATATAACTGGATGGATATGTTAATTTAATTTAAACTTACAGTAATTTAGAGTTAAAAATTTGCTGGACCTCCTCCCTTAGCTCTCTTTCTTTGTTTTTGTAGTTTCTGAAATACAGTTATTTATTTGGTGTTTGTTTTTGTGGTAGGTTGGATTTTTGTGATATCAATGTTTTTTGAGGAACAGGACTGATATGATATTCATGTTTATCTCTGTTAATGAAAAAACACAAGAGACGTTATCACACAGGCAATCGTGAGATTTTGCGCCCACCGTCGATTTACCGGAGCTTGGGTTAATTATGCCCCAATCCTTTACTTAATTTGGTAGAAATCATTAATTGACTGGGTTTTTAGTCTGTTGAGTCTCCCTTGCATAAGGGACACAACAGACTTGCTAGTGACCAGTTTCAAAGCTGAAACCTTTTGTTTCGAAGGCGATGGATGCTCTAATCCACCAGATTAATCAGTAAAAATCATTGGCAATAAATACACAACAATGATTTATTTACTATCTAAAACATTTTAAGTGTACTTGGTGGGCAAGAACGCAAGTTAACTGTTTGCATGAATGATACCATTCTGATTGTGACTAATGCAGTGCCAGTCTAACACCCTTCCTTCCTAGAGACATAACTGCTGTCCTTGTGTGTATTAGCTTTAGTAAACTTAATAACTACTTTTTTTCAATGGCGTCTACTGACTGGACCACTAAGAACAAACTTGGTTTGTAGGTCAGTCAGGCTGGGAAGACTTGTAAGGTTCCTCGATGCAGACACAATCCTCCCACCCTGACTCCAAGTTCCTCAAGTACATTACAACTGACATTTTTAATATATTGTTACATGCTAACACTTTTGAGTAACCTTCCTTTAATTTCTATTTTCAGTTTTTGCCATTGTGTTCCATTTTGTTTTTTCTTCCTGATCCAGGGCTTTCCAAATTGTGTTAAGTCTGGATAAATTGTGTTTGCTTTTAACCGTTTTAAGTTCTTACTTGCACAAGACTACATTCATTCACCTTTGCTTGCAATATAAGAGCTTACTTAATGAGTTAAAAATGCATCGGCGAAAACACCAAAAATGCTAAAAATGGGCCTTATTTTTTACATTTTCTTCGATAGCGGGCGGCAATTCTCCATGGTTTTTTTATTAAATTGAAGGCCGGGGCAATTTATGATTTATGGACAAAAGTTTAATCCTGTTTGAATAACAACCCATTAATGCCAATCACCTGGCGACCGGACATGTCTGTCATATAGAGAGTAAGAAGCTGCTGTCCCACAAAGTATTTTAATGATTTTACCTAAACTATTAATTTGGTTCCGGTTTTAAAAAGGGCCTGCCTACCTTTTCCTTTTATTGATCTGCAAAACAGTTTAAAACCACTTTTTTGTCTCAGATTGGTCACTTGAGTTTTAAAGCCGATAGGTATGTATGTATGTGATTGCATAGGAAAATACCGTAAATCAATTTTTCAAATGTAAGATAAAGAAAGTACCAGTAGTCTAAATGCATATTAATGGTGTTAACGTTGTATATGGTATTCGTCTGTCCGATTATTTAGGTGGTATTTGATGTCGTCACATTAGTGCAATTCATCAAACTGCTATTATTATAGTAGGAGCATAGGCGCGCTCCAGTGTTTACAAAAAGCAGGTGGGTGCGAAAAACAGGCAGCGAAACAGAGTTAGTTTTCCTATTTTTAATCAGCAGTTTTAGTGTTTGTTGTCCATGTCAATCATCTAAAATCTAAACGTAACATATTTGTAGATCACCGATATTTATTAACCGCCTGTTGCGATACCAGTGTTCCACTCTGAGCAATAGGAGTTTTTTGTTGGTAAGCTTAAAAGTTTTTTTATTAACTAGGCATTATGGTTGTTTTGGCATTACTAGATTTATCTTACTACCAATGTACACCTTATAATGCTAAATGTTCTAAGGTGCCGAATTCACTATTACGGAGATAACAAAGAGAGGCTTCAAGTGAGCAAACGCATTGTTCAATACAGAGATAAGCACAGCCAGGAAGGAAATGAAAGCTTGGATTTTAAAGAGACGGAAGTTATTTAAAAAATTCCAAATTCTCGTATGGTTATTCATTAGCCTCATCCGACTATTATTTGATAATTATCTTGCATCCGGATCGGTGTATTGTATGTCCATCACAGTCGATTGCCTAGTGCACTAAGAAGGGTTAGACCCCATCGGTGTAGAAAGATGACTGTGTATGGGAATGATTTTTGAAAATGAAATTGAGCATGAAGTTAATTAATTATCTATAAAAGGGAAAAACTTATTGAAAAATAGATAAGGAGCATTGTCTCTCAATATCCCGGTATTTGCACGTCAGCCCCCAGAGTGTTTGTTTACCGCAAATCACAAACAAAGGCAGCTGGGTTTTTGCTTAAATTTATTGAAGAAATTATTAAACATCAACAACTAGGCCAGGTAATACAGTCAGAGTATCTAGAAGGTTAGTTAGTATAGTTACTTAATACTTAAATCACGTAAAAAAATGTCATCGATAAATCACAAAATCGTCATTGTTTCTTTCTTCTCAGCCAGGAGTCGCTTATGGCGTTCATGGAAAAAAATAGGAGGCCTGCAATGTTCCAATGAGGAAGTTTTATTTATTGGATTACAAATTAAATTATCAATTTCACTAAAATAAGTTATAATTGTTTACATAGTAAAAGTTTGTTAAAACAACTCAACCAATATATAAAAATGATCCTCTAAACTTTAACGAGAACCAACCCCATCTGCTTCCACGAAGTAAAGAACAGAAAGAAAGAAATTACCACCGCCTTCCAAATTGGCGGCGACGCCGTGCGGTTTTACGTGCGCACACAAAAAAACGGGAAATATAGAGATACTTAGGGTTTTAGATTTAGACTGGGGACGTTGCTGAAAAATGACCGTAACAGTTGTTTTTACCAACCTAACTATATCATCAAAATCCTAAATTCCATCCGGACAAGGCAGGTTCACAAATTGGTATTCCACTTAATTATTTGTGAATAAAGCTTGTATGGTTTTTAAAATCGGTATAGGAAACAACAAAACATTGATTGTCTTGAAGTTGTGAACAACTTCTCGATTTTAATCTCTATAAAGCTCCTGTTTTAAGAATTTCCTAAAATTTATCTTCATCCATCATCAATGTCAATAGTCATAGTTTATTTATATCGATAACTTTATCAGAGTTTATTTAAAAAATCACGCTGCTATGTCACCAATGCGATTGAGTAAATCAACTAACAACAGAATGAATGAATGACCTACCTCGACATTAAGTATTTATATTAACCTTGTATTGGTCAAATATCGAAAAACACAACAACATTCACTTACCTTTTAGTAATTAGAGAACTGGACAGGTTCTAATTTTACTTTATAGCCTGGTTCCAAATATGAGTGAGATACGTAATTGGACATTTTAACAAATATGTTCACCCCATTTTTTTCCGGTCTAGTTTTTTTGCAAATGTGAGCCCCCTTTGTGTGATGTGTATATTAACTGCAAAACTTCTTTTCACACATTTAATTGTTTAACCGCTTTGTTCAAATCCCAATTCAGAATATGCTGATCTATTATCTATCGTATCCTGCCTGGGTGGCAGTGAAAAATAAAGGTTGGAAACATCATTTTTACTAGTAAGTACGCTTGAAGCATTGACTGGCATACACAGATTTGGTTCTTCGTGTTATATATAATAAACAAAACAAGTAATACAGTTTGCCTACTAGAGTAGGTGTTAATTAAGAGTGTGTCAAATGTCATTTCGTCTGCATCGTTGGGAGGAAAAAAGACCCGCTTGACCTTGCACTGACTATAATTAATCTTTATACCATTTCTGGTATCACCTACAGACGTACGTAGTCTTCATAAAAATGGAATAAATTCCTTAGCATTGTTGGTGGCTATATTCCCCATTAAGACATATAACTAAGACTTCTTTCTTTGACAGATTACCTACCCATTTAGTTTTACTTTTAGCAATTGCAAGTCACCACATCTTCTGGGGATCATTTTATTGATTGGCGTTTGTTTGCCCCCTTCCTTCCTACAGGAGGCCAAATAAACATTGTTAACTGAGATTTAATTATAGCACAGTAATTGACGACTGACTTTATTTATTTCCATCACTTTTATTAAACAAAAAATAATTTCGTTTTAAAGCATCTTTAGATATAGAAACAGTTTTTTTTGTTGAACAGTCCCTCCCCAGTGTAATAAAACCAATATATTAAATAACTGTGTTTCCAAATCTGTGATATGCTGTGAGTAATAAGAATCCTCTGGAGAAGCATCGGGTTAACTAACTGATTTAGATAAAATTCCGCTTGATTTAATGGCAATGTGTCGATTCAGAAAATGCAAGTACACAAAAAAGTACTAACAAAGGGCAGATGATATATATATATATATATATATATATACAAAACAAACAAACTGTCGAAATTCTATTACAGCATTCCATCTCCCCCTAGGTCGACGTACAAATGCAGCAGACGTCATTGGAATGGTATCAAGCATGTTAAAACACACGTTTTGCATATTTTTGCCCTCGTGGCTCGAATATACTGTGACTCCAATTCGATTCCAAGGCCACGCTGGTGTTTGTTTAAACCAGCGGTTCTCAAACTTTTTTAAAAAAATTACGCAACGGTCCCCTAGCAATTTTTTTAATGACAAAACAACACGTTGTTTTAAATGGAATCAATGTGATGGGTGCACTTGCTTCTTTTCTGTCAGTTCGGCTAAGTTTGGTTCAGTTGTGGACAACGCAACCCTCATGTCGTGAATTGCATCCAGTCGGTTTCTAGCTTTTAGGCTTGATTGCAAGTAGGGCTGAAAATGCAGATTCACACTCATATGTTGTTGGGAACTTTCAATGCCATCCTCGAAATGTCAGGGTAGCTTTGTGCCATTTCAATCCAAAAGTCACTGCAAGACTTTTCACTAAATAAGCGTCTCGCATTTCCATTATTCACCAAATCAATAAACTGTTCATGAAGTAAGTTATCTTGTGAAGGCAGATCTCCAACGCTCGTTCCAAAAGGGTGGCTTACAAATCTACTATGCTTTTCAAAATCTTCCAAGTCAGGGAAATAGTGCAGAATTTCTTCACGAAGAATAGAAATGTGGCATGTCATGACCTCGAGAATACCTTCGTTGACGTCAAGTTCATTTTCATCAAGAAATGCATTGAGATGTGGAAATGGAGCAAAGTTTTTGTTTTGCAATTTGGAATGCCACAGGATCAGCTTCATGTTGAATGCCGACAACTTTTCGTGACAATGAATCAAATTAGTCTCCTTTCCTTGTAGCGCCAGATTGACAAAATTAACAGATTCGAAAATGTCCACCAAAAATGACAAACACACCAAAAAACAATTATCAGAAAATTTCTGGTGCAATTCTGGTTTCGGCCATTGCAAAAACTTTTTCATTTCTTGCCTCAAAATGAAAGCTCGTTTGAGCACTTTACCCTTCGGACAGCCATGTCACATGAGAGTGCAACAGGACAGTTACAAATTCGGAATCATTTTCCATGCATAATTCTGCAAACAGACGGGAATTGAGTGCATTTGCTTTGATGAAGTTTAACCACATAGTCAAGGACATTTTTCAGCTGATCAGGTAAAGTTTTTGCCATGGGTGCTTGGCGATGTATAGTAGGGTGTGTCATAGGAGGGAAGGTCAGCTAAAACAAATGGCCCATCACTTTTTTGGTGTATCTCTTAGTGTATATATACAGAAAATAATTTTGGTTTTAATATTTATAACCCTTTTGCTAGGTAACTTTTAGCTTGAAAATTTACAATAATCTAATATACTGCTACAATACAAATAAATACCCAATATTTATTTCTGACTTAACTAACAACTTTTTATTCTGTAGCTATTTGTAAGTACCTAGATAGTTTATAAATCACAATGACTGCTGTTAGCCGAACGCGTAACCAGAAATCCAGCCATATTAGTCACTATCTTGGGACTGGAAGAGAGCTCCTAAATTCGGAGTTGCCTACGCTAAGAGATGTATTGAGATATGGTGTTTTAATCAGACAAACCAGCGAAAAGAACCAAAGAACTTACACAAATAAAGCCATTGCCAGTGATATGACCAAAGCTGTTTTGGCACAATACACTTTGGCTAACGCCCAGTTCAAGCCTCCAGTCATAACAAGTCAAAAGAAGATTATTGAGAGACTGTTAGCCAGCTGGGAAAAGGCAAGCGATATCTCTCTTGGGAGAGGAAAGCTTGCAGTTAAGGATAGTTTTGTCAAACAACTGGACCAGTTGTTTGACATCATTGCTTGCAAGTGCCCAATTGTTCTCTGTGCTGAGTTCGGTTGCGACCGTGACTGTAAATCAGAGGCCCACATCTCCTGTAATTGCAGGCGTGAACTAAAGATTCCGGTGATCGAACTGGCATTTGTCAAAGCTCAGAGAGAGAAGACTGGCAGTATAGGAGCTCTTATGATTTCTTGCCAAGATATTCCAGAGTCCAAGAGACAGAAGGCTGCCACAGAAAGACAGAGGAAGAGAAGAGTTGCCGAGAAAAATAAAGTTGAGAAGGCATTTGTTGAGAGTAAGCAGACCGATTATTGTAGTCAAGTTGATTCAGAGTTTAAAGACTTCCCAATGGCTGATTTAAATGTTGATCAAGAGAATGATGAATTTTAATCCTAGCACAGAAAATGTTGAATCCAAACGTGCCAGGCATAAAATAAGAAATAGGAAAGATATTACGAATATAGCTATGGCCAGCATGCGACACCACACAGGTCTCCGAGAAACTGCAGAGATAGCAACAGCTGCTTGGATTGACGGTGGTTTGATAACACCTGATGATGTTCATCTGGTTATAGATCATAATAAAATAAAGAGAGCTCAGGAGAAACTTGTTAGTAATTTAGAAGAAGAATTTGATAATAGAATTAGAGAAAGGGGAATTAATTGTCTGTTTTTTGATGGGAGAAAGGATAATTAATACTAAAGTGTTCATGAAAGTTGGAGAAAGAGGAACATTATACTTGCTGCAGTCAGCCAGGAGGGGAGTATTTATGGCATTTCACCCCAGAAAAGGATGGCATCAAGAAGCCAGCTGAGATATTGGCAGATAACATTGTGAACTACCTCAGACAAAGGAAGATTGACCACACTTTAAAAGCTATTGGTGGAGACAGTACCAACACGAACACGGGATGGAAAGGAGTAGCGATGCAATGGATCGAGCGTAAAATTGGAAGAAAGCTGGTCTGGATTGTTTGTGACCTTCACTCCAACGAGTTGCCACTCAGACATCTGATCCAGGAAGTTGGATGGCAATACTCTTTCAAACAACAAATGGTTCCGGTCCTCTTGGCAGGATACTGGATTCTGCCACTGAATTAGAAATAAATCTGAAGTTTGAAAGAGTCACAGTTGGCCTTCCACTCGTTGAGCTTGAGCAGTATGTGATTAACGATTTGAGTACTGACCAGTACTATGGTTATATGATTGGCAGTGCTATCAGGACAGGAATCATACCTGATAAACTTGCTTATTTGCAGATATGGTCCAGTTTCACATTCTAGGTGGCTCACAACGGCACTCAGATTCTGCAGAATTTGGATCTCTCATCATAATCTGAAGGAGAACCAGCTTCATAAACTGAGGCTTATTGTGCAGTTTATAGTGGGTGTTTATTTGCCAAACTGGTTCAACATCAAGGTCAAATCATCATTCTCTGAAGGTCCAAGACATGTTCTCTTTCAGCTTGAACTATTGAGGAGTCAGCCAAGCAAGGTTGTTCAGATTGTAGAGAAGTCTGTGAGGAGATCTTCCTGGTATGCTCACCCAGAGGCAATTTTGCAGACAATGCTCTGTAGTGAAGATAAGGAAGAGAGAAGTGTGGCAGTCAAGAAGATCTTGGATATGAGACTTATGAGAGAATCTGGTCATGACGAATCTATTGGTGACGACTCATTCAGGATCAGAAAGATATATGAAATTAATTTAAATGCGACAATGCTCAGTGAACTCATAAACCTGGAGAATATCCAGGCTGACTGTGAGCCTCCTCTCACCTGTCGTCTCACTAACGTTCAAGTAAGAGCTTTCCATGACAATCCCATGTCTGTCCCTGCCTGGCCTTCACACACTCAGAGTATAGAACGTTGGTTGTGAAGCAAGTGACCGAGGCCAGTGATCACGTGTATAGCCAGGAACGGAGAGAAGGCTACATCCGAGCTCAGGTGGTCAGCAGAGAGGTTATGAATAGAAACAGAAGCAAGAAAGACATGTTTCCTTTGGCAATTTGGCATGCAGCAACATAGGATCGTAGTAGTAAATCGGTTATTGTATATTTACTAACAAAGATGTTTTTAAACAGACAATTGTATTAATATCATTTGTTTTACTTTTCTGGAGGAAGGCTTGTAACCACTTCGACTAGTCACGTCAGTCGTCAGGCGTCAGTGACGCCTTTAGTGTAATGTTGAAGCGAGACGTCAGCAACCGAAGCGTCAGGCTGGCGAACCCGTCAGCAACCGAAGCGTCAGCAGGCTTAGCTGAGTAGGAAGCAACCAACACGTTAGCGAATGTCGGTAATTTACTAATTTGTATTTTGTACCGTGGATTGTTGTTGAAAGTAGGCTAGTGTAGAAGATGAAAAGAGAGTACCAAGCTCAATAAAGTATTCTTAATTTTCATTAAAATTATCTGTTTCATAATATTGTTAGATTATTCCCAACAATACTGGGATAAGTGCCAAACCATCATTCTTATTTATTAGATTAAGTATTTAATACATATCATATCTTATAACACAAGGAGTGTGAATAGCGTGGCAAGGCAGCAGAGATGTGTTGTATTGTCAACTGCATGTAATCGCTTTTACTTTATCACCTGACCTGCTGCCCAGTCTAATTTCAGTTAACACAACTAGTGTACTTATATATATATACATTCGACTTGCAATATGTAGAATTGAATTATTTATTATATTACCTAGTGCTTTGTTGTAGGTATGATGTTCTGTCTATACTTTTACATATCAATTTAAAACAAGGTATATTTAGGTCCAGCATGTCAAACAAATTTGATTTTGTGGCAAGAGTGACATGGTGATGCTGGTGCCACAAATGACAGCAGGTCCATGTATGCTGTAAGGAATGATTTCTTTAAGGTTTGTGGAACATATATATATATATGTGTGTGATTTCCGCTAAAAGCAATTTAGTATTACATTTTCTTTTCACTAGGAGGCAGCAAAGTCATCACAAACAACAGTAGAAGCATGTCTTCAAACTGAACAGACCACTTGCCCCTCACCCATAAGCAACACAGTTTTCTGTACGATTTATTGTGGCGAAATTTGCATTGTACACACTTGCATTTAATAAACAGAATTTTATTAGAATACTTACAATTTGAATTAAAAATGAAGTCCAACATTTAAATAAAAGTTAGGCACCTGGTGCACAGCATGACATTACTTTAATGCACAAACTGCATCAATAAATTTTAGTCTTCTTCATTATCTTTTCATTTTCTTGTGCAATCAGTCAGTGCTCTGAAAGAAGTTTGCACATTTTCTCCCATTTCTTTAGCTGGAAACCAAAAAATATACACAAAAATTTTTTAATTAAAGCAAGAGCATTTTTCTATGTTGTGTACCTTCTGGCTATGTCTCCTTTTTGTTCGACCCTATTGACCTAGATATAAACTCTCACTGCCCAAACAAATCATTACCTGACACTCCAGCCAACTACTGAGGCTAATTTTCTGTTCCCTTATTCTCATCACGAGCTTTTGCCTCTGTACCTAAATTTATAAATACTTAGCTGCCTTCTCAAGAAGATTGCTTATTGAATGTTAGGTTATGATTATAAACATATTCAAAACACTCTTCATTCACCGGTGGAAATGGGGGTTCACTGCTAAAAAATTGTTCAGTGGCTGCAGTTAAAGGTTCAGAATCCATGGAGATATATTCAACACCTCCACTCGCACATGCCTAGAAAATTAAATTTGTGCAAACTGTTAATCTTTTACAGTACTATTAAAGAAGTAACAATATTTAATGGTAAGAAATGCAGGCACTTTTTCAATGTTCTAAAAAACATGGCACAACTTCCAGCACTTTTTCCAACATCCAAACAGTTTTTACAGTCTCGGAAAAAGAACCTGAAAATGTGTCGCATCGGGGTAGTCATACAATACCCTTACCAAATAGCTGTAAGCCATAAGTACATGTTGCTGTATTTTAAATTGCTGGACTAAAACAGTACCCTGGTACCATAGTTGATAAAACTACCTACCGCGCTTCTTGATGCAAATATCCGGTTCATTGCATCAAAAAATGGCCAAGCTAGAGCTTTTTGGGATGCTGCACCAGATTTGTTTAATCCGCCACAGAATTCATGATACGTTTCCTTGAGTTTCTTCCATTTGTTTTTGATTTGCGAACAAGAAGTTTAAAGTTCATGATGTACATTCTTAGTGTTGTCTTCTCGGTATTGTATGGAACCGCTCACTTACACACACAAAAATACAATTACTGTATTTCGGATTCGAATCTCTCAGGATCGTGAATAACTACAACAAACTAATGAGGTAAACATTAATAAAAACTATTCAAGAATAGGATTCGAAAATAGTGTTGTAGTAATGATACAGAATAGTCTAACTTTTTAACTTTCCGGGCTTAATCTATTACTATTTCAAATCTCTGTCACTCTTAACTAGCACTGACGCTTCGGTTGCTGACGGGTTCGCCAGCCTGACGCTTCGGTTGCTGACGAGTTCGCCAGCCTGACGCTTCGGTTGCTGACGCCTCGCTTCAACATTACACTAAAGGCGTCACCGACGCCTGACGACCGACGTGACTAGTCGAAGTGGCTCGCACCGTTGTTGCTTTTCTGGACCTATTTTCATTCTATAAAATCAATGTAATACATTGACTTTGCTCTAAATTAGCTTTTTAGTGATGTTGGTAAAAGGTGTAAAATACTGAATTTTCATAGAATTTCAAGTGAAAATTTACCTAGCAATAAATAATAATTTTCCACTTTTGATGTTATTACAAGATTCTGCACATAAAACTGCATCATTAATTCCATGGGCCGATTATTTAAGATAAAAAAAAATTAGCCATCCTATGACACACCCTAATGTATAGTGCAATGCGTACCTACTAACTACATCAGGAGATTTTTGTTTAACCAAAGTCTGAAAACCGGAACGGCAGCCAAGCATAGCTGGAGCACCGTCTGTGCAAACACCGATAACATGTTTTTTCCATTTCAGGTTGTTCTCGTCGAAAAACTTTACGAAATTGAAAATATCTTTAGCAGTTGTTCTTGTGGTGAGGGGGCTGCAGAACAAAAAGTCATCCTCCAAATTCCTTTCGTGTATGTAGCGCACATAAACACATAGTTCAGATAAATTTGCAACATCCGTTGTTTCATCAAGCTGGATTGCAAAAAAACCAAACATTGACTTCTGTATCTTGACACCACACGCGACAAAATGTTTTCTGATAACTCTGTCGAGAATATCAGAGACACTTGTTTCAGCTTTTGAACTTCAGTTTCTCCTAAAAGGTTTGATACAATAATTTGGCAACAAGGCAAAGAAAGATCATTTGTTCTCCAATGGTGTGGGGTTTCTTGGCGATAGCTATTTTTCTTGCAACTTCGGAGGAGGCCGTTAACCCTGCAATATTTTCCTTCCATTGATCACCGGTGTTATCAAGTCTTGACCTAACTAAACTTTCAGCCTTCCGTTTAAAAAAATCTGCATCTTTGTTTTAAAAATCTGGATGATGTGTGTTACCAAATATGTCTTTTCAGCTTGCTAGGTTTTAGAGAAGAACTTGCTCTAAAACTGTGTTGCACAGAACGCACTGCGGCTTTTCTTCTCCCCCAGAATTAATCACTGTGAAACCAAATTGAACAAAGAAATCATTGTAATGTTTCAAATGGGACCCATAAATACAAATATAGTAGTTTACCCAGCAGTATATACATAAATAACAAATCCACAAATCGATTGTACTTATTATTACTCGGAATAAATGAGGATTTATAATAAAAATACATGGTGAGATTGTTATGTATGATTCTCTCTTGTAGCAAGGATTCCAACGACAAAGTTGTAACTACGATTGAATGTTACGATCCTCAAACTGACAAGTGGAGCATCGTTGGTGAAACTGTAGCAGAGTTATACGAACATTCTCTGGTAGCTGTTTGAACTTGTGAGAATGAAAGAAACACTTTGTGGCCACCATTCAGCGTTTATTGCAACCTGTTGATATATTATGTTGATAAACTGCTTTTTCACCATGTTAAATGCACAGCATATGATTTATGTCACTATCTTAGCACACAATGCTGGTTGCACTAATGAAGCAGGATGGACATTGTTATGTTGTGTACATTAATATTCACTATTTCCATCCTAATTAAGATTATCTGATAAACTTTAGATTATTGTGTTGCAATGTCTTACTTCTTGATTGTGGTTTGCTGTGTGCAGACATTTAGATATAAGTATTTAAAGATTAGTGACAATCACATTATATTAATATATAACAGAGTGTAGCACTTTTGAATGCATTTTTTTTAGCTTTTTTGTTCGTTCCACCATTGCACTATGCAGCAGATATTTTATTCTGTGATTTTTCATATAATTCTTCATATTAATTTACTGTGTATTATAAACTAACTATTAAAATATGATTCCTGTCCAGTTTTACTTCTCTTTTTCTATATTATTGTGTTGCATCATTGTAATTTATCGTTTGTAGATTAGTTAGTGTCCATCCAATATTTTTTCATGGTTGACAAAACGTGTGGCAACTTTGTATATCTTTATCATACATAGATCAATGTGTGGCTGGGCACTGGCTTTATTCTTCAAATCATAGTTTATGGCGTGTAACTACATTATCCGTTTCTTTTATCATCATCTGTACAAACATTATATTGTTTTATGTTTAAAACAGGTTAGAAGAAGCAAATTAAATAAATCTTAACTGTTCATCTTATCTATTTAAGTTCTGGAGCATTTCCCTATGATAGATCGCCTGTAATATCTTATCCTTAAATTAGACAAGCATTTGGACAAAATTTACCAAAAGGATACTTGTCGTACCGAGATAATTGGCTGCTGGCGACGTCGTTCCAAGAAACAACAGCTGTCTAAATTCACGATGCGATCAACGCGACCTCGGAAAACGTCTAAATCCAGCGCGCAATTATTTTCTATTGTACCGACCGCAAAAATTATCTGTTGTGCATTTTTTTTACCTTGGTTGCAAAATCGCATATAAAAAACTCATTTTACCAGAGATACACAGAGACAGAGATGTCTAGGCGTACATCATTGTGTTTTCAAATCCTAGCATCTTGTGTTAACTAGGGCGGGTACGATTAACGTACCCTTACAGCCTGTCCCCATTTATAAAAATATATGTAGCCGGTTATGCTTATCTATTATTTTACTTGTACCGTTGCGCTCATCGGAGTCAAACGAAATAATAATAAAGCTAAACCTCTACCCGTCTACCTTGTAAAGATAATTAGTTATTATAAATTAAATAAGCAGCCCCTACATACTCTTAGTTTATAGATAGAAAGAAGTGAACCAACTAAAAACACACACTGGGCGTTGTTTTACTAACCCAGATTGGAGAAGGATAATGGTTGATGCAATAAAGCTTGGGAACAGATATTGCCATTTTGCATTTAAATACCACTATGTGTGTAATCACGTAAGAAAAAAAAGAAGCAGAATATTTTATTGCAAAGGTTATTGCACGTTTTCGAATTATTTGATGACCTTGATAATCTCGATTCCAGACTTATTATCTATCCAAGCTGAAATTAATATGAAGGGAGAAGTTCGTCATCTGCAACACGAGAAGAGAGCGAGTTAAAACACGAGAAGAGAGCGAGTTAAAAGTTTAGGGAAACGACAGGGAGGCTCTGAGAAAGTTACTCAAATTCAAAAACCCAAGAAGACAATTCCTTGATGGTATTGCAAATCTGGAGGAGGACACAATTTTTAATTTATTTTTTTGTATCGTTATTTTATTCGCTTGACATTTCTAAATACTGGGGCAAAAAATAACTAAACTAAACTAGACACGTATCAGAGTGGGAATCGAGACGGCGTTCATTCAATGGGTTTGTTAAAACATGTGGCACGCGGAGATAAAAAATCAATCTCTAATTCGTCAAATTGGGTTGGATCCACCTTGCATATCTTCTATAAAAAGTGCAACCACGACATTGTATAAACATCGATACAACAGGAAGTTTAATGATCGGAAAATAAATAAAAAGGTGTTACATTTAAGAATTGGTGGTGGGCAACATAGTCGGAAAAACACTGTTTGCCGTTGCATCTTTTATTATAGACACACAATACCTTCAATCACGATTTTTTGCGGACCTTTTCAAATGATGTGCAAAGAGCTTGCAAGCGTAAAAGATACCCAAAATTAGTTATGTGTGACGGAAGCGTAGCCTTAATGAAATCTGTTTGTCTGGTTGTGTTTGAATGCTCCCTAAATGCTTACACCGACAAGTGTTTAGATATTGGGCAAGGAAATGATGTTCCACCAAAACGATTTTAAGTATTGCTGCGCAAGTCACCACATGTGTAACGCAAAGAAATTGTGCAAGAAAACGTAAGATTTTATTAAATACTTATTATAATGACCTCTATTTTTTAAGTTACATATGATATAACAATTTTAAACTAAAATTTATAGAAATGCATAACTTAATATCATGTAGCCTGAAAATTTGTCACATTGTTTTATTTCAGATGTCCAAAATTACAAGTTTGAAATGTATGTCATTTGAGCACTTCTCACATGCGACAAAATGGTCCAAGGTGGATGTTAATTTATGCATGTTGTACTGTTCGGAGAGTGCCATTGACATACCCAATAGAAGTTATAATTACTTCTGCCAAATCATCAACAGGGATGTAAAAGTTGCTCCTGATCATGTTGAAACTGCGGAAAATATTGAGGTACATAATCACTACTGCGCACGCTTATATATATATATACATGTTTTTATTAAAGTGCCTTGCCCAATGATACGGAGACCCAGTCAACTGAACCCCTTTTAACAAAACCCTTTTAACTGAAAAGAGGGTTCAGTTGTAAAGAGGTTCAGCTGTAAAGGGGTTCAGGTAAAAGGAGTTCAGTTGTAAGGGGCTTGCTTAATTGTAGGGGTTCGGTTGTAAGGGGGTTCGTTCAGTTGTCATGGAACCAATGATACAACCGAAGAGTTAGCGACCAGCTTTGAATCTGCAAACTTTCGGTTCTAAGGTGTCGCACTAAACAACCAGACTGACCGGTAGGACGACTGTTGACATCACATCTTTATTATTTTCGCTGGGTTTCGTGAATTTTAACCATTTCCCCCCACATGAAACCTACACTGTATAACAAATGACGTCACGTGTTTATTTTTGTAAGCTCAAAAAATACATATATATTTTCATTTGGAAAACACTGTCTGCTTGAATTTTCGAATTGCCTGTTGGTTTGACCAGCGTCGGGGTGGTGGAAATAATTTTAAAACCTGATTTTGACTATTTTATAATGCCCTAAAGATAAATTGGATGTGAAATTCAGTTTCCTCATACCTTTAACTCTTTGACTCCCAGCTAAATGCATTAATTCAAACATGCTGTCCCGCAGTGTTTTTTTTACAATTTTTAGTCATTTTTAAATTAGCACAGTTTTTCAAAAGTTTATGCTATGATTTAATATGGCTGGAAAGATAATTTACCCCTCTTTTAAACAAGCCACATACCTAGAATCTACCTCCAATAAAAATATATTATGTAAATTTTAGTGAACACCACTTTATATGTAAAGAAAATTCTACTCGACTTTGAAAAAATTTGAGGTGCACTGACAAACGAAATACTCACTAATTATTGGTATGCCCAAATGATATGAAAATTGGAATGTAGATTGCCTAATAGTTTTTGTACTCAGGAAAATTTAAACTGTATTTTTATCTTTAGTAGTTTTTTTACTATTCCTAATTGAAATTTCCCTTTATTCTAACTATATTATGAAAAAATGAACCAAGACGCATTGAAGTTTTGTAGAACTAAAACAGTGCGCTCAGCACGCCCAGCTGTGTTCATGCTTTGGTGAACACTACGCTTACCGCCTGTAGCGAAAACGTCACCAACGCTCTCTCTCTTATCTCAACGGGACGAAATTCACAGAGAATGTAAAGAAAGACTTGCTTGACAAAAAGAGCTTCTCCGCAAGTTAA
>CH002331.1:1276865-1292216 GCA_000149265.1 Ciona savignyi
AAATGATATGAAAATTGGAATGTAGATTGTATAATAGTTTTTGTACTCAGGAAAATTCGAACTGTATTTTTATCTTCAGTAGTTTTTTTACTATTCCTAATTGAAATTTCCCTTTATTCTAACTATATTATGAAAAATTGAACCAAAACGCATTGAAGTTTTTAGTTTTGTAGAACTAAAATAGTAAAAAGTATAAAAAAGAACAGTGAAGGAAGTGTAAAAAGGGCATACAAAAGCAAACAAACACAAATACTATATCCAATATTCTTCAAAGCAGGGCACACCGAACTAGCTAGTCTCGCCGCCTTTTTCTTTATCGTGCGCTCAGCAGTACAGCAGGCCCAGTTGGATTCATGCTTTGGTGAACACGAGCATAACCGCCTGCTGCGAAAACGTCACCAACGCTCTCCTTTTTATCTCAACGGCACGAAATTCACAGAGAATGTAAAGAAAGACTTGCTTGACAAAAAGAGCTTCTCCGCAAGTTAACACGACTCCTATTGGCTGAGTTAGTCACGTGTAAATTCGTGTTAAATCGATAGAAATAAGAGGCGAAGCCTTGAAAAAGAAAGGCAATCACTTCTCGCATTTTTAATATTTTTCCACGAGAATTAATTACAGAGAATAAATTAGAGGGTTTCCTTGATCGAATGAGCCATAGCTGAGGTCTCTACCATTACGCATTGCGGAGAAATCGTTTTTTAGATTTATGTGCAACGCGGGATACCATGTTTTCCCACCAACTCGCGATATATGGCGAGTTGGGACGGAAAGAGTTAAATACCTTTCAAATTTTCAGCTTTCCACATGGTTTACTTTTCGAGATATCGACAATTAAAAGTTGTAAGTAGGCGTGCTCACCAACAATAAGCCCTCGTGTGGCCGGTTTTTCATTCTGCTGTAACTTTTGATCCGCTGGGATTTGCGACCTCAAATTTTGTCCTAATCATTTTTTCAGGTGTTGGTACATTGTCTGAAAATCTTAGCAAAATCTGAGAGGTACGATGTACTTTTCAACTTTTTTTTGATCAATTATAATGGAATGACCCTATATTAAGGATCAAATAATAAAGCACAGGCGAAATGTAAAATTGCCAAAACGCTCGAGGTACCGGTAATAAATAAAGCATTTCAAGCTAAACTATTTTCTAACATAGAGCTATTATATCTTTTATAAACTTTTCTGCACATTTCCTTTTTTACCTCATGACAGTAGTCACATTATTCAGTTTTTTATTATAAATACACAACGGTGGCTGCTGGTCTACTACTGACAGCTTTTTGAATAAATATTTTTTGCGAGGAAATTTCGGCAAAACTGAAAATAAAATCAGTGGTACTACTTATCCTTGGATATATATGTTAATTAAAAGTTTTACCTATAAACAAACCTTCCGGCATATTTTATGTATGGTATAAATAACAGTAGTAGGTCTTTCTTTAGTAAGCTGATTTTTTTTCTTCTCGTAGGAAATCTCACATCCAGAACTCCAGAAACCTCACAAACTTTCTTCAGCTGAGAATCAGTTTATTATTAATACTGAAAACACCCGACAGTGGGCACGCTTATCTATCTTATCTTACATCGGTTATTGTAATGCAAAATTTAATTAGGTCTACGCTATATGTAAGTAAGGATTGTTCAAATGGCTATTTTTTATTAAACAGTAGAGAGTGTTTGTTAACCACCATTTGTAAAACATATTTAGACTGCAACCTATATGTTTCTGCAAGTAGGGGGGATAGATCTGAAGGGGTCGCGAACTGGCGAGCTGATCTTGATCTCCGTGCAGCCTTACATATAAACAAGTTCTTACAACTCCTTAAATCTTATTCAAATAGAATCTTATTCAAATAGAATATAAAACATATGAATTAATACACGTTACCAACGGTAAAACTAAAAACGTAATATAAAACTAAGCTTAATAAAACACAACCTCACTGCATGAGCGTCAACTTGAAATGAAATAAATAATCAAAGTCATTGCAAAGAATAACACGCATGACTGATTTCGTGACGTAATAAAGGGGACTAAATAATAGGATCACCACAGGACTCCCCTCCAGTGAGGTACGAAACGATTAAAAATTGGTACAAAAAAATTCACGAGCAATCATAATCTGCATAACGTGATGGAAAATTTACTGTACGGATCGGGTTTTGTAAGGTTGTGTCGGTGGTGTGTTGATTGTGTTGTTGGTTGATAAGTGGGTTGAATATGTTGTTGGTTGATAAGTGGGTTGAATATGTTGTTGGTTGATAGGTGGGTTGAATATGTTGTTGGTTGATAGGTGGGTTGATAAGTTGGTTGTTGGTTGATAAGTTGGTTGATAAGTTGGTTGTTGGTTGATAAGTTGGTTGCTTGGTTGATAAGTTGGTTGTTGGTTGATAAGTTGGTTGTTGGTTGATAAGTTGGTTGTTGGTTGATAAGTTGGTTGTTGGTTGATAAGTTGGTTGTTGGTTGATAAGTTGGTTGTTGGTTGATAAGTTGGTTGTTGGTTGATAAGGTTGTTGATGGTTGTGTTGTGCACCAGTTCCTCTTTAAGGCGATCAAAGGGAGATTCCTCCGGGGGATTAATAATTAAGTCCCGAACTTCTGCTGCGTATTCCGGTGCTAGCACTGCAATGACGTAGTCGAATTTTGCTCGTTGTTCGGTTATTCCCCTTATGTTAAAGTTGGCTTCTACTTGAGAGATCCAAAGCTGTGGATCTGCTGGCCAAAATTGTGGGAGAGTAACATGCGGCCACGAGCGAGCTTCCGCACCTGCCCCAGAAACTGGTGTTTGGCCTCTAACCATTCTGAGATTCTTGAATATTTCAAGGTTATTTAAAGGTCACGTGTTAACCACGTGGTCGGGGTCACCATTGAAGGGGTCGCGAACTGGCGAGCTGATCTTGATCTCCGTGCAGCCTTACATATAAACCAGTTTTAACAACTCCTTAAATCTTATTCAAATAGAATCTTATTCAAATAGAATATAAAACATATGAATTAATACACGTTACCAACGGTAAAACTAAAAACGTAATATAAAACTAAGCTTAATAAAACAAAACCTCACTGCATGAGCGTTAACTTGAAATGAAATAAATAATCAAAGTCATTGCAAAGAATAACACGCATGACTGATTTCGTGACGTAATAAATAAAGGGGACTAAATAATAGGATCACCACAGATCCAACTGTCGCTTAGGAAGTTGTCTGTAATCGATAGACATGTGCAAGGAGTTATCCATCGGATTAAGCAAAACAAGATTTGCAACACATGCTTGAAACGCGCTCTGTACCAACTTATCAAAACGGCAATTTATTTATTATAGTGATTTTGCCAAAAAACGCAACAAACAAACCTGGTGTAAACATAATAAAACACCACCATTTTCTATTACTTATTGCTAACCTGTCCAGACTGTTTTTTCGTCCAATAACGGTCACTTAACTCCACCTGGAAGGGCAAAGGCTGAATTTACAAACTACCCTGAAACGGTACGGTCGTGTGGCCAAATGGTTAAACGCGACCGATACATATACCGACTCTTATACAATAAAAACGGTCCTAGTGTACGAGCCCATCATGGGTTCGAAACTTGGCTCGATAAAAAAAGCTACCTGGATGGGTTTGGCTAAAAGATTGACAATGGCGAGGGAATTCGAACTACCGACCATTTATTTAGTAAGTAGTATTGGAAGAAGGCTATTCTTTCCATGTTCCTCTTCTTAGTGAGGATAAATGACATCATACAGCTGTTAAGTCTGGCCTCTTGTTTGCAATTAACATGCGGTTTTATCTTAAAAGCGATTTTATTACTTAGATAGATAAGCGGTGTAGAATCCTAGTTCATGCCTGTACAATGATAAATAAGTGAATTAATAACTAAACAATGGCGAAATAAACCCTGCAAGTGAACAACGGCGTTACTGAAAAGAACAATGACTTTAACGCAAAGGACAATGCTTCACACGCGCGTGCACTCAATGAACCGTAATCGGCGGAGTGACGTCACAATTAAAATGATTGTAAAGGCGGATGCACACATGACAAGTTTTGCGGCTGCGGGCGGAGAATCCCCGAGCAGTAAGCGGCGCGGCTGCGGTTATCTTGTGCGGCTGTGCGGACTGATCATGCACACCACATTTACACCGCTTGGTTTCCAAGGACGCTATTGCAATGCAATGATTGTAACTAAAATGGCCTTTTTTTGCAAATCGAGGGTTTAGAGTTTCAGACTAGGCTTATACCTTCCCAAAACTGATTTTCTAGCCAAAAGAAGTCTATTTAAATTTATTAGGATTACTAAAATTTCTGCAAAATAATCAAAAAGAGCAGTACTGGAAACATCATGAGAATTGACTAAACTGTTAACTGCAAACGTCACCAGCAAGGGTTTCCCAAAATTTGAGTGGCTTTAATGCCCAATTGGGTTGACCTGTTCATTCATATCCGCTTCCCAAGACCTAAAAAGCCAAATTTTTTTCATCATTGTCAAAAAAAAAATAACAACAACCCTACCACAACTAGAAAAGTGAGGAGTTTATTCAATAGAAAATAAAGTAAAAGAAATTTAAAAGAACACATGGATTGAAATTATTACTAAAACAATAAGGAAAGTTTGGTTACATGCATATCATCTTTATTCAATAGTTGTCTGCTGTCTAGGTCCTCCACTTTATTCAGTACCACACACCTGGTGGACCTGGACAGTAGACACCTACTGAATGAAAAGGACATGCATGTAACAAAACAGAAACAGTGAGAAAAGAACAATATATACAATTAAATTAAGTATCGCTATTATGTTGATGGCTCAGTCATGTGAATTTCCACTGAGAAATTGGAAAATAAAATATTGTTTATTTCTCTCATGTACAATTCAACAACATCAGCTGGTTTTGTTCGGAGTTGAGCAGTCACAAATCGACCGTAGTGGTCCAGCCGGTCTAAATTGGACTCTGTGTGCAGTACAGCTAGCTGCTCAGTGCTCTTTTTTAAAAAATTTAACATCTCTGTCTGTGGAAAAAAAATTTTTACTTACTCTGCATAAAACATGAATCATGAAAATGGCCGATAAGGGCTTTGCTATGGGACATGCTTAAGAAAAAAATAGATTTCTTGATGATGATTAGTTTTTAAATCCATGAGCCTCAGGATAATATAAAATGGTTAGTATAAATTTTAATAATAAAACTGGCAGTAAAAAGAAAAAGCAAGGGAAATGCACACAATTGTAAAGAGGTACACTTACCAAGCAAAGAAATTTTTGGTGAAGAGGAAACATCTAAATTGTCCACTGTTCTAAAATTGCAAAGGCAACAAACATTACTTATATTAAAAAATTAACTGCAGTCATATTTTTACCATATTATTGTATAAAAAGTAAAGAAAGTACCATATTATTGTATAAAAAGTAAAGTTACTTGTCTAAAGGTTACTTGTTTCGAGTTTACAAACATACCCTCTGTGTTTCACATATCCCTCTAAAAAAGACAGCTGTTTGTAATAGGGCCATCTTTCTTGGGGAGAAGCACCTGATCCACTTGGAGTTTTTCCACTCCCACTGGGGAGAAGCACCTGATCCACAAATTTTTTTGTGTTTTTTCCCATATGCTGTTCTGAGAGTCCTCCAACGTTTTTGACATTGGCAAACAACAATTAACGGTACTATACTAGTGGTATACAAAAATACATCATATTTACTTACCAGTAGAATGCATGTCACACGCTATTATTCGCCAGATGTTGTCCGATTTAACTCTATTTTTGTGTTCAGGATTACAGGGATTGTAGATTGAGTTGTGTTGGGATATGAGGTCAATAAGTTTTTGGTTAAAGTTTAACTCCAGATCCATTTTAGTCACAGTGTTGATAAAACTTCTTAACAATATTAACAAACCAAAACTAAATGTTCCTAAAAATTTCAAACAAAATGAATAAGTTTACTTAAAAGCACAAAATCAGTTGTTTGTAAATGTAACAAAATATTTGATCATCGTCTCCACTGCCAATCAACAGCACCAATTGAAAGAAAATATTTTTTTAGCTCGTCTCTAAAAAAACCAGCATCCCGTGAAAAAAAATTTGAGCCCATGTTTCTAACTGGATTCATATTAAGAGATGGGGGAATTGTTTGCCTCCAGTTACCATTCACCAGTTTTCCATTTCCATCTAATCTATCCCCTAACACATCCGATGAACGAGAAGATTGAATTGGAGATTGGAGGAAGTTATGTAGAACTACACATGCCTGTACGATACGTTCTGCCGTTTCAGGGTCACAATTAAGCATTTTGTAAAACACTTGCCACCTAACAGCTAGTATTCCAAAGGCATTTTCTACCACTCTTCTGCCGCGGCTCAGTCTGTAATTAAAAATCTGGCTGTCTTCATTCAAATGCCGACCTGGATATGGCTTAACAATTCCCTTTTTTAACGGAAAGGCATCATCTGCAGCGAAATAAAATGGTACACATATATCTGAACCTGGCAAGTAGGCTGGTGTTGGCATGTTTAAAGTTCCTTTGTCAAACATTTGGCCAATTTTGGAGTTGCTCAAAACACCGCCATCACTGTGACGGCCTGAATCCCCAATATCCACTAATAAAAAGCGGTAATGCGGATCGCATATCGCCAACAACACAATTGAAAAATAACTCTTGTAGTTATAAAATTCTGTTCCACTATTTGGCGGGGCCTTGATTCTTATATGCTTACCATCAATTGCACCTATGCAATTACCACACTGCCATAATTCATTAAATTCCTTTGCTATCTGTAGCCACTTTTCTGTTGTGGGAGGCTGCAATACTGTTGGAACTAACACATCCCATAGTGCTAAACAACATTCCTTTACAATCAGACCTACTGTAGTATGGCCCACCCTAAATGAAAATGCCAAATGTACCTGAGAGGCACCGGTTGCAAGATATCTGAAAGAGTACAGTTATTTATTAGCAGACTGATAATTTTTATTGATAACTTACATACAGGTACTGGTGGTTCTTATATACATAAAGCTTACATGTATGAAACTGACTAATATGTTGTACTTCTTTTACACTAACATGTACAATGACATTGTTGTACTGGCACTCATAAACATTAAAATATACCACACTATCTGTAACGGTACCAGGATCACACCTTATGGTCAAGATTAAACGTTGTTTGGGTGAAATTGCTTTTCTCCAGCGGGTATCTTTCTTGTATATCCGGCTTTCTACTAGTTTAAGCAAAATATAAAATTGCTCCTTGCTCATTCTTAAATATTGATGGCACTTTTCTGGGTCTCCATCGCTTAACAATTCTTCGGCAAGAACAAACTCAGATTTTAAATTTCTTTCTTTTAATATGTCGTGTACCCAAACCTCTCTAGAAGAAAGACCATAGAAAAGAACATACTGTATGGTGTTGATATATATTGATATACAATATACCGATAAATAGTCTAACATTACCATATAATACATTAACCAACCAATTTGCAATGCTGAGCATACAAGTATGGTTAAATATAATTCAATATAGTTAAAAGTTTAAAAATAAAGTTTTAGTACCGGTAATAACTTTTTATGTGTGAACGTGCTGTGACTTGAAATCTACACTATAAAAGGAATTAAATAGCCTTAATGTCTTACCTGCTGGGATCACACACAGTTTCATACATTAAGTATGCTTCAATCACTTTTATTGTCAACTCCACCGTTTTTAATTTTAATTCCTCCATAACTAGGCTAAAATTTTAAATAAAGTTGGTTAACTAGGAGTATTGGACCTAATCCACGAAGAAAAACAACTATACCTATATCACAGACTAAATTTCTAACCAAACTATGCTGCAATATTTAAAAAAATGCATATTTTTGCTTTCAACCAGATTTGAAGCTGTGCGGCTTCTGCGGCAAAGTAGAAATTTTTCTACTCGGCCGCAAGCGCCGCAGGACCGAGAAAATTGACCGCTTATTGGCGCACAAGCCGCTCAAAATAGCCGTTGCGGCGATGTGTGCATTGACACGCGGCAGAGCCGCGCCGTAAGCACTCTGCGGCAGCCGCAGAAGGGTATGTGTGCATCCGCCTTAAGGGGACTAGCGGCACGTGGATATCGGCCATATCAACAGCTAGCTCCAAACTTACTGGCTGTAATCCTCCATTCACGCTCCAGGTGTCGCGCCGTGTTTTTTTCTATATATATTAATGGAGTCTCTCTCTGCTATTACAGATAAAACTACAGACCACCTTAAATATATGTGTGTAAGTAAGTAATCAAAATTCATTTGAGATCATCACTAAAAGGTCTATGTAATGTTTGGAGATTAAACAATGCAAAGTAAGTAGCGATGTATTTTAAAGTAAAATTAGCGCGCTGCTAACTACCCATTTCAACTGGCCAAAAGTGTCGTAGTTCGACTCTATAGAGTCTTTTCGCTACCTTGCGGCAAAATTGTTAACGTGTTCCAAAATTAGCAGCCCAGTACAGTACTTACTAACCTTCTACAACTGGTAGATGCCAGCTGTGTGGCATCGAAAACCAGCTTTATGTTTTCTATCGGCATCATGGAGCATCTCCAGTTGTGTCAAGTACTCTGTCACCCTTTCTGAAGTTATGAAAGTTTGCGGCCATCTGGTCTCAACTCCTAAGAGAGCTCCTTGTGGGAAATATTTCGTTCGATTTGGGTAATGGTTACAAGATCAAATTTTTTGTTTCTAATGCAGATAAAACAAAACCATTATATTCAAAAGCACATAAAATACTGTAGGTGGTGGTGTGTATGATGTGTATGCAGAAACCTCGATTAAGCTCTTAATACTCCTGGATTAAGGGAGATGGATCCTTACTTCTTAATACAGGATAAACTCGCTTAATGCTGATCTCGGGTTAGCTGACTCGAAATTCCTTATAAGGCGCATTATTTTTTGTAATATTCTATGATTTTTTGTTGCGGCAGAGGTCAGTCAACAAACTTGGAATATGCGCGCGAAAATTTGCAACAGAGTTGACAACCTAGATGCAAAATGTATATTTATTGTATCTATTTTATCGTTTACCTGTCGTTAACACTTCAAGCAACTTTTTTGAAGTTCCTTCGTCTGAAAACTTCGAATGTTGGTTTTACAAAAAACATGGTGAAACAAATCCAGGTTTGTTCTTATAATCAATCCTTCTTAAACCATTTTCATTAAGTTCAGTAACATACGGCATGATTTTTGTATGTATGAGGAGTATGGAACTGAAAAAATAAAATCAGGTAAAGTAAATAAATACACAAATGAGTATAATTAATTCCGCCGCATAGGTCACAGACAGTTAGAAAATGTTGGCTGAGGCCGACGTTTTGGTTGATTGAAATCAGCCGCTCGCTTTGTGAACTAAAACGTGTTTTAAACTAAAATAGAAGGAACGCCTAAATCATATAAAACACACAGCAAAAGGTTCGGTAACCAAACGGGGGGTGAGCATGAGGTATTTCTCATTCGCAGGGATAAAACACGAATATCATATTTATTAGCTTACATGGTAGTAGGTACATCAGTTCTATCATACAACTCACTGTAGCACTTGCATCTTGTTGGTCAGCGATGCACAATTAGGATTCCCACGATAACCAATAATCTTAACAAGAGCATGCTTCGTCCGTTTGTAGGGCACAACCTCTTTCTTCATCGGTTTAACAATTATATATCTAAAATATAAACATGTATGTTCGTGAAGGCAACTTGACAACATCCCAAGACAGTTTGATTGTCAGCGTATTTGTTAAATGGAGAATTTGGGACTGATAGATATGTACGGGAACGAAAATCATTTTTCTAAAGAAAATTTCGCATGCGACATGCCACTATTTTAGAGGCGTGAGGCGACACGCCACTTTTACCGAAGCGACATGCCATTTTTTCAAAGGCGATAACTCAAGAAATTTCTTATATTCTCTTCTCATGAGGGGACTTATGGTTGTTGTTATAATATAATCTGAAGTCAATTTTCATATTTATTTATCCATGGCAAGCACTTTTCACCTCTATGATACAATGTCCGTAAAGTGCCTTGCCCAAGGACACAACCAAGTAAGTAGCTAGCGACCAGTTTCGCACCTGCAACCTTTTGATTGAAAGGGGACGCATTACCGCCAGACTAACCGGCCGGAGGAAGAATGCACGTAATAAGAAAGTGTTGTAATCTTTATATGTGAAATGGTTTGTGGAAAATAGGGTCCTGCTTAAATGCTCCAGTTAGTTAGTTGCTCGTTGTCTTTTCAATCAAAAGGTTGCAGATGCGAAACTGGTCGGTTGGAAAGTGCTAAAACAGAAGCGGTTTGTTTAAGTTACACAAAATATGTCATCCGGGTAAATTTTGCATTCTTGTGTTCTTAGTTCTTGTTTAAGATTAATTACAATTGCCTCTTAGAGTTTCACAACAGAAATTAAGATTGTTTCGCGACGTCTACCAGTAACATCCGTTATTGACACTAAATTTACTTGTTGAAATGATCGTATGTGGCATTTTAGGTGATTGGTAAAATATCACACAAACATTGAAAGGAACTTTATGTAATGCAGAAAAAAACAAAAGAAAATCATGTAACAGGTAATTGTAAATAACAGTATCATCAGTATTAACACCATTTGTGTCTAAAATTCCATTTTGGATAAAGCAGAAAATAAAATAGAAAATACAGAAATATTAAGTAAAAAATAACAGCGATGTATGAGGTATAATCAACTTTGGCTAAAATTCCATATTGGATGAAGTATAAAACAAAAGAGAAAATATACAAAATTGTACTATTAAAAAAATCAAAAACAGGTGATCAATTATCCCGAGCAATAAATTGAAAAAGCTAAATTGAAGTTTATGTACTGTGTTTGATTCACAAAATTGGCAATACCATTTTTGCTTGGATGCATTTTGAAACTGTTGCTTCGATAAGTTAATGCAGTCTCTGTGGAACCATCTTTCGCATTTGTCGCAGCATATCTAAATAAAATACAAACCAGTATTACCAGTGTAAAATCACCATATATCGCACACCCAATAATAGCTGGGAGGTCATGGCGTACACACAGTAAGCTGAGGAGTGTGACAACACTTCTTTTGTGTTTTACCACTTACAGAAAAACAAAGATCAGTCTGTTTTAGCTTTTCCACAGTTCAGTTTTCAACAAAGGTATTTTCTGGGCTCTGGGGAAAGAAAACATTTGATTTAGTTCATTAATTGTCAAAGTTATAGCCATATGTCTAATCAATTAACAGAAGATTCATGTTCATCCCATTGAGTCCAACTTGCTTTCCCTAGGTTTTAAATAAACTAAATTACTGGGTCGAAAATCGAAATCACAGCTGTGTACACAGTATCAAAACCATTGTATATATCATTTTATTCACATTTACAAAGATTAATATTCAACAACTGGACAGTGAGTGACTCAACAACCACCACCATTTGTAAAACACATTTTGACTCATATATATATATATATATATATAATATATGCAAGCAGGAGGGTCTTTAACTGCCATACTTTATACGCAGCTTACGTAGTAGTCCATTTGGCGAACTTTTCGGGATTTTTTTGTGTTAAACAGATGTACTATGAGAATTCGATCAATTGTGGTACGGAAAATGGTCTAATTGCGGCCTCTTTGTGCTATTTAATTGGAACTTCTCCAAATGACAAACTGCAATTGGAACGAGAAGATACTTTGACTAATTAATTGCTGTGTTGTAACGACCGTCACTAAAAATGAATCACCTAACCCAAAATGCAGAGATGCCTTGAATGATGTCAGGAACCACTATTTTAAACTTGATGGTGATGGATATTGCTCATCATTTGGGTTAATTAGTGTTGCTGATGGGACAGCGAGGACAATTGAAAATCTGTTTGCAGCAAGTTTAAGCAATGAGGGGGGAGGCAGGACCAGACTTTCTTTCTGTGTAGATGTATAAATACATTAAATTAATATTCCTTCAGAAATTTGCAATTTTGTATTTTCGTCCTTTAAAATTGAAAAAAGGTTGTCCTGTACTGTAGCAGCGCTCTAGGTTTAGCGGGGTTTAAACAGGGGTAAAGTAAACTAAACAAACATAGGTGAAATATTTTATTAAAGATTCACGAAAGGTGCAGCCAATCAAAGCGCTCTACACACATGTACATAATAAATAGGCTCTCTGATAATATGAAATCATACACAGTTTATAGAAGACACATACATAACAGGAAACATGTGTTTGTACACGAGGCTTGGACGGGCGTTAAACAGAACGCGGGAAAAACTTCATCGAAACTTTCCACGCACAAACTCTGGATACATAGCATCATAACGAATTATTAATAAAAATTACACAGCGGTACAATTATAAACACGTGGTGGATTCCCACAGTACTAATTATTTTAGTTTCATTCTAACAGTTTTCCTTGGTAGAAGCTGCATGGCATCGAGGAATTCCTAGGAGAGAGTGTTTCATGCGGAACGACAAAAAGAAAAAAGTTTCTTGTTTTGCAGTCCACCGACCACGTCGTCTGCTAAGTTGAGCAATGGGCGTTGGTTTCATTTTATAACCTTTCTCACTACTTTTGTTTTACAGGAAAACATTTAAAGGGGAACTGAAGTCAATTTTAAGAATATCTAAATAAATGGAAAAAAATACGCTGATTTCAAAAATCAAATCAGTTTCTTCCAATATTTTTTGGTTAAAGAGATATGAGCAAATATGTATTTTATGTTAGGGGATTTCCCGTATTACGTCACTGACGTTGTTGAGATTTCGTGCCTATATGCGTTGTATACAATCATGTGCCAGTTTAGAGGTGAATTAGTAACAGAAGCGCCTGCAGGAGCGTTGTATTTTCGTTTTTATTATGGAGACTTAGCATAACACTTGTCATATAGTCTTACTGAACCAATGTACATAGTGACAGCTTACTTTAAGCGCGGTCATTAAGGCCTGCACGGTCCTGGACCTAAGCTGAATGCTGAGGTATACAGGTCTCGTATTTAAATGACTTTAGAATAATAAGTCTTAGCAATTTATATCATAAATAATAAAAGTGAAAACAGAACAAGAAAACTGTAACAGAATGCATTAAACTGTAACTGCCAGCAATTTATAGAAATAAACCAGCCATTAGACAAAGGCTAGACTATGCGGTGGGAAAAGCCTATTTCTTTCATGGTTTACCTTGGCTGTTTGTATAATGTTTTGCTGTTGTGTATGTGGTGCATTTAATGTCTGCTGTTATTGAAACTGGGCATTAGCTACTGGTTGAGTATAGCACTTATTGCAAAAACCAGTTAATCCACAGTTGAGTAGCTGATGTGTAGTCTGACAATAAGTACACAGCAAGCACTCAGATAAGTAAGTGAAGAATATATATAATAGATCTTTACTTAACTACCCAAATAAGTTAATAAGAATATACCACATTTCTAATTTAGTTCTTTTTATTAGATATTGTAAAATGCCTAAAGTTAAGCCACTGAGAAGGAAGAAAGAGTGATTGGAGTATATTGTTTTGCTCCAGGATGTACAAATTCCTATTACAGCACAGGAAATTCCAATCCACCTGTGCTCTTCCATCGATTTCCTCACAACGACAAAAAACGGTTGAAGCAATGGATACAACAATGCAAGCGTTCTAAACTACCTGGAAAAAGAACCGCAGTGTGTAGTGCAAATATTTGTGACAAGGATTATCATAGTAAAATTGTATTTGACTCCAATGGAGTAGCCAAGATGATGAAAACAAACCACTTGGTGAAAAATACAGTTCCAACAATTTTAAATTTTTCTGATTATGATTTTAAACATAGTGATCAACCCAGTACATCAAGTGCAACTTCAAAAACTTCTTTATCCAAGTATATAATTGAAAAATAAGGGCTTTTAGTAATGCAAGTCCAGTCTGGCATTATTTTGTGCACAAATGCATGTACATTCATGCAGCATAAACATTCTTGCGGTGTGTCCATAAGAATACAGTTTTTGCAACGGCACCAAGTCATGTCAATAGGTAATGTTTCTAAATAAACATTTTCTTCTATGGGGCTTGCATCTTCAAAGATACTTTTAGACGTTTTCCTTGGTTCAAACGCACATGACTAAATTTGTGTTGTTTCATTGTGTATAATAAAACTTCTTTCATCCATGCCAGAATGCTGAAAACTGTCATCCATTTTAGTGTTACAACATTAACTTAAATTTACTCTAGAAATGAAGAAAACAAAAGAAAATTGTTAAAACTTCTATGCATATGTATACCAAATCTCTCACACTCTCAGTTTGTAGCCTAGGGGTTGATAACAACATTGCTAGTCTACGTTGCAGATTATGGCTATATATTGAAAAGCAACAATCATGAAAGAAATAGGCTGTTCCCACCGCATAGTCTGATCTTTGATTGATGGCTGGTTTATTTCTATAAATTGCTGGCAGTTACAGTTTACTGCCTCCTATTCTAGTTTTCTTGTTCTGTCTTCACTTCTATGATTTATGATATAAATTGCTAAGACTTATTATTCTAAAGTCATTTAAATACGAGACCTGTATACCTCAGCATTCAGCTTAGGTCCAGGATCGTGCAGGCCTGAATGAGCGCGCTTAAGGTAAGCTGTCACGCGGGTACATTGGTTCAGTTAGGCTATATGACAAGTGTTATGCTAAGTCTTCATAAAAAAACAAAAATACAACGCTCCTTGTAGATTCTTTTTTGTGGGCGACCTGCACTCCGCCCAGAATCTCATTAGTGCTGCGCTGATTACTATCAACGCGAATGTCTGTCGTTAATCGGTCAAAACGCGCACGATTCTTATGGTCTTTAATGGCGGTTTTCTATAAATAAAATAAATACAATCAAATTATTGTCAGTAAATCAGTACTTAAAGAATAACATGAAAACTTACCAACTGATTAGCTTGCAGGTAAGTACAGTTAGGTTCGGTAGAAAATATCATTTAGGTTCAGTATAAACGTTTCGTTACTATAGCAAATTCAGTACTAACACAATAAAAAGAAGGAAATGAGGAATCGAGGCAATAAATAAAGGCGTGTTGTGACGTCACGACCTTGTGGGATGACCGATCTATTATCAGGGGCAAACAAGGACGGCGCACCATCAGCATCAAACGATGTGAAATTAAAAGGGAACTATAGAGATGTTACATTCCCCCCGACAAATATACAACGCATATATTTACAATAAACAACAAAACATCGACGTAAGTTCACGAAATAGAACCACAAGGTTAAATACATCAGTTATTCATACTAAGGCATTTTCTGCGCAATCAAACATAATTTTGCGATCGGGCGTTTAAAGACACCATTTTTCGTCTTCACAGAAACAGTACGCA
>CH002330.1:0-12124 GCA_000149265.1 Ciona savignyi
AGGGGCCCCGCGCTAGCGGGGTTCTTTCTGTATTACGAGGTTTAAAATACTACTGAAACGTAAAATAAAAAGTGAAATAATATTCTTTCTCATAAAATATCAATTTGTTATGCATCGTAACTAAGTCAAATTTATATTTCTGTGTCTGACTGTTACGTCATAATGATTATGGTTGCTAAACAATATAGATATATATATATATATATTTAACAATATAGATATATATATGTTTTCAACAACTTTTTGGTTGACAGCTGGCATGTTTAACCAATAGAGGAAATAGACTGGACATGTATATATATATATATATATATATATATGTTTGGAAGTAAAACAATACCGGTATATCGTAAATAAGCATCCACATTACCTTTAATTTGTTTTATAGCAAGTATTAAATGTCTATTTTTGTATTTTGTATGTACTGGTATGTATTTTATGATATATAAGCACCCATAAATTTTGCTATGAAGAGTAGGGGCCCCGCCATCACATTTCTAATTGGGCCCCGCGGTTCCTAGCACCGGGCCTGGTTTTAACATATATTTGCTTGGTGCTGATTTCAAAAAATGTTTCCGCCCGGTCTCGAACCGGGGACCTTTCGCGTGTTAGGCGAACGTGATAACCGCTACACTACGGAAACGAAACACGTTGGTGTTCTGTTAACGTATGTTACTTAGTTTCCTTTATACACCGAAGCAAAGATATTTCCCGAGAGGTCGCTTGAAAAACTTACATACCAACCACGATAGATCCAGCTAACAACGGCATGAAAATCTTTTTTGAGAAATTATAATTTCACCATGAATCAACATTTCAAAAAACATTCGTATGTTAAATCTATCCTTATTTAAATTATTATATTTAAATATAAAAATGTCTCGATCTAGATGTAAGTTAAAGTCGACATTTAGACTTCATCCCATTAAATGCGTTGACGATTTATTCTACTTCATCTTTTACTTGGGAAAATTTCTCTAAATTCAAAATGAATCAACAAATAAGACCACAGAGGGACTCGAACCCTCAATCTTCTGATTCGAAGTCAGACGCCATATCGCATTAGTCCATGCGGTCAAACCTTCGCCCAACGTGGGGCTCGAACCCACGACCGTTGGATTAAGAGTCCAACGCTCTACCGACTGAGCTAGCCGGGCGATGTAAACAGACCGCTCATTTGTTTATACTCTGTTTCCACCACCGTAAAGTATATTTTAATTACCATACATTTAGTTATTGTTAATATTTAAAAATTTGACGAAATGTTTATTTCACCTTTTAAGGTAATCCTTATAAGTGCTGGCGATATATCTGCCAAAAATAACTTGATTCAATATATGTTGCATGAAATAAAAACGAGCTTGAGCGGTCTTTAATATAGTGCAATTTACAATAGACTGGTTTAACATGTAAGACATTTGGATTTTAATTTAACTGTTAATAGTTGTACAATGGGAAGTGATTGATAATGAAAAGATTTCGTTTTAACATATATTTGCTTGGTGCTGATTTCAAAAAATGTTTCCGCCCGGGCTCGAACCGGGGACCTTTCGCGTGTTAGGCAAACGTGATAACCGCTACACTACGGAAACGAAACACATTGGTGTTCTGTTAACGTATGTTACTTAGTTTCTTTTATACACCGAAGCAAAGATATTTTCCGAGAGATCGCTTGAAAAACTTACATACCAACCACGATAGATCCAGCTAACAACGACATGAAAAGCTTTTTTGAGAAATTATAATTTCACCATGAATCAACATTTCAAAAAACATTCGTATGTTAAATCTATCTTCATTTAAATTATTATATTTAAATATAAAAATGTCTCGATCTAGATGTAAGTTAAAGTCGACATTTAGACTTCATCCCATCAAATGCGTTGACGATTTATTCTACTTCATCTTTTACTTGGGAAAAGTTCTCTAAATTCAAAATGAATCAACAAATAAGACCACAGAGGGACTCGAACCCACAATCTTCTGATTCGAAGTCAGACGCCATATCCATTAGGCCATGCGGTCAAACCTTCGCCCAACGTGGGGCTCGAACCCAGGACCGTTGGATTAAGAGTCCAACGCTCTACCGACTGAGCTAGCCGGGCGATGTAAACAGACCGCTCATTTGTTTATACTCTGTTTCCACCACCGTAAAGTATATTTTAATTACCATACATTTAGTTATAATTATTAATTAAAAATTTGACGAAATGTTTATTTCACTTTTTAAGGTAATCCTTATATGTGCTGGCGACCTATCTGCCAAAAATAACTTGATTCAATATATGTTGCATGAAATAAAAACGAGTTTGAGCGGTCTTTTATATAGTGCAATTTACAATAGACTGGTTTTACATGAAAGACATTTGGATTTTAATTTAAATGTTAATAGTTGTACAATGGGAAGTGATTGATAATGAAAAGATTTCGTTTTAACATATATTTGCTTGGTGCTGATTTCAAAAAATGTTTCCACCCGGGCTCGAACCGGGGACCTTTCGCGTGTTAGGCGAACGTGATAACCGCTACACTACGGAAACGAAACACGTTGGTGTTCTGTTAACGTATGTTACTTAGTTTCCTTTATACACCGAAGCAAAGATATTTCCCGAGAGATCGCTTGAAAAACTTACATACCAACCACGATAGATCCAGCTAACAACGGCATGAAAATCTTTTTTGAGAAATTATAATTTCACCATGAATCAACATTTCAAAAAACATTCGTATGTTAAATCTATCTTTATTTAAATTATTATATTTAAATATAAAAATGTCTCGATCTAGATGTAAGTTAAAGTCGACATTTAGACTTCATCCCATTAAATGCGTTGACGATTTATTCTACTTCATCTTTTACTTGGGAAAATTTCTCTAAATTCAAAATGAATCAACAAATAAGACCACAGAGGGACTCGAACCCTCAATCTTCTGATTCGAAGTCAGACGCCATATCCATTAGGCCATGCGGTCAAACCTTCGCCCAACGTGGGGCTCGAACCCACGACCGTTGGATTAAGAGTCCAACGCTCTACCGACTGAGCTAGCCGGGCGATGTAAACAGACCGCTCATTTGTTTATACTCTGTTTCCACCACCGTAAAGTATATTTTAATTACCATACATTTAGTTATTGTTAATATTTAAAAATTTGACGAAATGTTTATTTCACCTTTTAAGGTGGTCCTTATAAGTGCTGGCGATATATCTGCCAAAAATAACTTGATTCAATATATGTTGCATGAAATAAAAACGAGCTTGAGCGGTCTTTAATATAGTGCAATTTACAATAGACTGGTTTAACATGGAAGACATTTGGATTTTAATTTAACTGTTAATAGTTGTACAATGGGAAGTGATTGATAATGAAAAGATTTCGTTTTAACATATATTGTGCTTGGTGCTGATTTAAAAAAATGTTTCCGCCCGGGCTCGAACCGGGGACCTTTTCGCGTGTTAGGCGAACGTGATAACCGCTACACTACGGAAACGAAACACATTTGGTGTACTGTTAACGTATGTTACTTAGTTTCTTTTATACACCGAAGCAAAGATATTGTTCCGAGAGATCGCTTGAAAAACTTACATACCAACCACGATAGATCCAGCTAACAACGGCATGAAAATACTTTTTGAGAAATTATAATTTCACCATGAATCAACATTTCAAAAAACATTCGTATGTTAAATCTATCTTCATTTAAATTATTATATTTAAATATAAAAATGTCTCGATCTAGATGTAAGTTAAAGTCGACATTTAGACTTCATCCCATTCAAATGCGTTGACGATTTATTCTACTTCATCTTTTACTTGGGAAAAGTTCTCTAAATTCAAAATGAATCAACAAATAAGACCACAGAGGGACTCGAACCCTCAATCTTTGATTCGAAGTCAGACGCCATATCCATTAGGCCATGCGGTCAAACCTTCGCCGCAACGTGGGGCTCGAACCCACGACCGTTGGATTAAGAGTCCAACGCTCTACCGACTGAGCTAGCCGGGCGATGTAAACAGACCGCTCATTTGTTTATACTTTGTTTCCACCACCGTAAAGTATATTTTAATTACCATACATTTAGTTATAATTATTAATTAAAAATTTAACGAAATGTTTATTTCACCTTTTAAGGTAATCCTTATAAGTGCTGGCGACCTATCTGCCAAAAATAACTTGATTCAATATATGTTGCATTAAATAAAAACGAATTTGATCGGGTCTTTAATATAGTGCAATTTACAATAGACTGGTTTAACATGAAATACATTTGGATTTTAATTTAACTGTTAATAGTTGTACAATGGAAAGTGATTGATAATGAAAAGATTCGTTTTAACATATATTTGCTTGGTGCTGATTTCAAAAAATGTTTCCGCCCGGGCTCGAACCGGGGACCTTTCGCGTGTTAGGCGAACGTGATAACCGCTACACTACGGAAACGAAACACATTGGTGTTCTGTTAACGTATGTTACTTAGTTTCTTTTATACACCGAAGCAAAGATATTTCCCGAGAGATCGCTTGAAAAACTTACATACCAACCACGATAGATCCAGCTAACAACGACATGAAAAGCTTTTTTGAGAAATTATAATTTCACCATGAATCAACATTTCAAAAAACATTCGTATGTTAAATCTATCTTCATTTAAATTATTATATTTAAATATAAAAATGTCTCGATCTAGATGTAAGTTAAAGTGGACATTTAGACTTCATCCCATTAAATGCGTTGACGATTTATTCTACTTCATCTTTTACTTGGGAAAAGTTCTCTAAATTCAAAATGAATCAACAAATAACACCAAAGAGGGACTCGAACCCTCAATCTTCTGATTCGAAGTCAGACGCCATATCCATTAGGCCATGCGGTCAAACCTTCGCCCAACGTGGGGCTCGAACCCACGACCGTTGGATTAAGAGTCCAACGCTCTACCGACTGAGCTAGCCGGGCGATGTAAACAGACCGCTCATTTGTTTATACTCTGTTTCCACCACCGTAAAGTATATTTTAATTACCATACATTTAGTTATAATTATTAATTAAAAATTTGACGAAATGTTTATTTCACCTTTTAAGGTAATCCTTATAAGTGCTGGCGACCTATCTGCCAAAAATAACTTGATTCAATATATGTTGCATTAAATAAAAACGAATTTGATCGGGTCTTTAATATAGTGCAATTTACAATAGACTGGTTTAACATGAAAGACATTTGGATTTTAATTTAACTGTTAATAGTTGTACAATAGGAAGTGATTTATAATGAAAAGATTTCGTTTTAACATATATTTGCTTGGTGCTGATTTAAAAAAAGGTTTCCGCCCGGGCTCGAACCGGGGACCTTTCGCGTGTTAGGCGAACGTGATAACCGCTACATTACGGAAACGAAACACATTGGTGTTCTGTTAACGTATGTTACTTAGTTTCTTTTATACACCGAAGCAAAGATATTTCCCGAGAGATCGCTTGAAAAACTTACATACCAACCACGATAGATCCAGCTAACAACGACATGAAAAGCTTTTTTGAGAAATTATAATTTCACCATGAATCAACATTTCAAAAAACATTCGTATGTTAAATCTATCTTCATTTAAATTATTATATTTAAATATAAAAATGTCTCGATCTAGATGTAAGTTAAAGTCGACATTTAGACTTCATCCCATCAAATGCGTTGACGATTTATTCTACTTCATCTTTTACTTGGGAAAAGTTCTCTAAATTCAAAATGAATCAACAAATAAGACCACAGAGGGACTCGAACCCTCAATCTTCTGATTCGAAGTCAGACGCCATATCCATTAGGCCATGCGGTCAAACCTTCGCCCAACGTGGGGCTCGAACCCACGACCGTTGGATTAAGAGTCCAACGCTCTACCGACTGAGCTAGCCGGGCGATGTAAACAGACCGCTCATTTGTTTATACTTTGTTTCCACCACCGTAAAGTATATTTTAATTACCATACATTTAGTTATAATTATTAATTAAAAATTTAACGAAATGTTTATTTCACCTTTTAAGGTAATCCTTATAAGTGCTGGCGACCTATCTGCCAAAAATAACTTGATTCAATATATGTTGCATTAAATAAAAACGAATTTGATCGGGTCTTTAATATAGTGCAATTTACAATAGACTGGTTTAACATGAAATACATTTGGATTTTAATTTAACTGTTAATAGTTGTACAATGGGAAGTGATTGATAATGAAAAGATTTCGTTTTAACATATATTTGCTTGGTGCTGATTTCAAAAAATGTTTCCGCCCGGGCTCGAACCGGGGACCTTTCGCGTGTTAGGCGAACGTGATAACCGCTACACTACGGAAACGAAACACGTTGGTGTTCTGTTAACGTATGTTACTTAGTTTCCTTTATACACCGAAGCAAAGATATTTTCCGAGAGGTCGCTTGAAAAACTTACATACCAACCACGATAGATCCAGCTAACAACGGCATGAAAATCTTTTTTGAGAAATTATAATTTCACCATGAATCAACATTTCAAAAAACATTCGTATGTTAAATCTATCCTTATTTAAATTATTATATTTAAATATAAAAATGTCTCGATCTAGATGTAAGTTAAAGTCGACATTTAGACTTCATCCCATTAAATGCGTTGACGATTTATTCTACTTCATCTTTTACTTGGGAAAATTTCTCTAAATTAAAAATGAATCAACAAATAAGACCACAGAGGGACTCGAACCCTCAATCTTCTGATTCGAAGTCAGACGCCATATCCATTAGGCCATGCGGTCAAACCTTCGCCCAACGTGGGGCTCGAACCCACGACCGTTGGATTAAGAGTCCAACGCTCTACCGACTGAGCTAGCCGGGCGATGTAAACAGACCGCTCATTTGTTTATACTCTGTTTCCACCACCGTAAAGTATATTTTAATTACCATACATTTAGTTATTGTTAATATTTAAAAATTTGACGAAATGTTTATTTCACCTTTTAAAGTAATCCTTATAAAGTGCTGGCGACCTATCTGCCAAAAATAACTTGATTCAATATATGTTGCATGAAATAAAAACGAGCTTGAGCGGTCTTTAATATAGTGCAATTTACAATAGACTGGTTTAACATGGAAGACATTTGGATTTTAATTTAACTGTTAATAGTTGTACAATGGGAAGTGATTGATAATGAAAAGATTTCGTTTTAACATATATTTGCTTGGTGCTGATTTAAAAAAATGTTTCCGCCCGGGCTCGAACCGGGGACCTTTCGCGTGTTAGGCGAACGTGATAACCGCTACACTACGGAAACGAAACACATTGGTGTTCTGTTAACGTATGTTACTTAGTTTCTTTTATACACCGAAGCAAAGATATTTTCCGAGAGATCGCTTGAAAAACTTACATACCAACCACGATAGATCCAGCTAACAACGGCATGAAAATACTTTTTTGAGAAATTATAATTTCACCATGAATCAACATTTCAAAAAACATTCGTATGTTAAATCTATCTTCATTTAAATTATTATATTTAAATATAAAAATGTCTCGATCTAGATGTAAGTTAAAGTCGACATTTAGACTTCATCCCATCAAATGCGTTGACGATTTATTCTACTTCATCTTTTACTTGGGAAAATTTCTCTAAATACAAAATGAATCAATAAATAAGACCACAGAGGGACTCGAACCCTCAATCTTCTGATTCGAAGTCAGACGCCATATCCATTAGGCCATGCGGTCAAACCTTCGCCCAACGTGGGGTTCGAACCCACGACCGTTGGATTAAGAGTCCAACGCTCTACCGACTGAGCTAGCCGGGCGATTTAAACAGACCGCTCATTTGTTTATACTTCGTTTCCACCACCGTAAAGTATATTTTAATTACCAAACATTTAGTTAATATTATTATTTAAAAATTTGACGAAATGTTTATTTCACCTTTTAAGGTAATCCTTATAAGTGCTGGCGACCTATCAGCCAAAAATAACTTGATTCAATATATGTTGCATTAAATAAAAACGAATTTGATCGGGTCTTAAATATAGTGCAATTTACAATAGACTGGTTTAACATGAAAAACATTTGGATTTTAATTTAACTGTTAATAGTTGTACAATGGGAAGTGATTGATAATGAAAAGATTTCGTTTTAACATATATTTGCTTGGTGCTGATTTCAAAAAATGTTTCCGCCCGGGCTCGAACCGGGGACCTTTCGCGTGTTAGGCGAACGTGATAACCGCTACACTACGTATTCAATATATGTTGCATTAAATAAAAACGAATTTGATCGGGTCTTTAATATAGTGCAATTTACAATAGACTGGTTTAACATGAAAGACATTTGGATTTTAATTTAACTGTTAATCAGGCCCGGTGCTAGGAACCGCGGGGCCCAATTAGAAATGTGATGGCGGGGCCCCTACTCTTCATAGCAAAATTTATGGGTGTTTATATATCATAAAATACATACCAGTACATACAAAATACAAAAATAGACATTTAATACTTGCTATAAAACAAATTAAAGGTAATGTGGATGCTTATTTACGATATACCGGTATTGTTTTACTTCCAAACATATATATATATATATATATATATACATGTCCAGTCTATTTCCTCTATTGGTTAAACATGCCAGCTGTCAACCAAAAAGTTGTTGAAAACATATATATATCTATATTGTTAAATATAGATATATATATATATATATCTATATTGTTTAGCAACCATATTCATTATGACGTAACAGTCAGACACAGAAATATAAATTTGACTTAGTTACGATGCATAACAAATTGATATTTTATGAGAAAGAATATTATTTCACTTTTTATTTTACGTTTCAGTAGTATTTTAAACCTCGTAATACAGAAAGAACCCCGCTAGCGCGGGGCCCCTTCAAGGTGCGGGGCCCAATTTGATCTAATCTGTCAAATCGGCCTAAAACCGGCCCTGCTGTTAATAGTTGTACAATGGGAAGTGATTGATAATGAAAAGATTTCGTTTTAACATATATTTGCTTGGTGCTGATTTCAAAAAATGTTTCCGCCCGGGCTCGAACCGGGGACCTTTCGCGTGTTAGGCGAACGTGATAACCGCTACACTACGGAAACGAAACAAGTTGGTGTTATGTTAACGTATGTTACTTAGTTTCTTTTATACACCGAAGCAAAGATATTTCCCGAGAGGTCGCTTGAAAAACTTACATACCAACCACGATAGATCCAGCTAACAACGGCCATGAAAATCTTTTTTGAGAAATTATAATTTCACCATGAATCAACATTTCAAAAAACATTCGTATGTTAAATCTATCTTCATTTAAATTATTTTATTTAAATATAAAAATGTCTCGATCTAGATGTAAGTTAAAGTCGACATTTAGACCTTATCCCATTAAATGCGTTGACGATTTATTCTACTTCATCTTTTACTTGGGAAAATTTATCTAAATACAAAATGAATCAATAAATAAGACCACAGAGGGACTCGAACCCTCAATCTTCTGATTCGAAGTCAGACGCCATATCCATTAGGCCATGCGGTCAAACCTTCGCCCAACGTGGGGCTCGAACCCACGACCGTTGGATTAAGAGTGCAAGGCTCTACCGACTGAGCTAGCCGGGCGATGTAAACAGACCGCTCATTTGTTTATACTCTGTTTCCACCACCGTAAAGTATATTTTAATTACCATGCATTTAGTTATAATTATTATTTAAAAATTTGACGAAATGTTTATTTCACTTGTTAAGGTAATCCTTATATGTGCTGGCTACCTATCTGCCAAAAATAACTTGATTCAATATATGTTGCATGAAATAAAAACGAGCTTGAGCGGTCTTTTATATAGTGCAATTTACAATAGACTGGTTTAACGTGAAAGACATTTGGATTTTAATTTAACTGTTAATAGTTGTACAATGGGAAGTGATTGATAATGAAAAGATTTCGTTTTAACATATATTTGCTTGGTGCTGATTTCAAAAAATGTTTCCGCCCGGGATCGAACCGGGGACCTTTCGCGTGTTAGGCGAACGTGATAACCGCTACACTACGGAAACGAAACACGTTGGTGTTCTGTTAACGTATGTTACTTAGTTTCCTTTATACACCGAAGCAAAGATATTTCCCGAGAGGTCGCTTGAAAAACTTACATACCAACCACGATAGATCCAGCTAACAACTGCATGAAAATCTTTTTTGAGAAATTATAATTTCACCATGAATCAACATTTCAAAAAACATTCGTATGTTAAATCTATCCTTATTTAAATTATTATATTTAAATATAAAAATGTCTCGATCTAGATGTAAGTTAAAGTCGACATTTAGACTTCATCCCATTAAATGCGTTGACGATTTATTCTACTTCATCTTTTACTTGGGAAAATTTCTCTAAATTCAAAATGAATCAACAAATAAGACCACAGAGGGACTCGAACCCTCAATCTTCTGATTCGAAGTCAGACGCCATATCCATTAGGCCATGCGGTCAAACCTTCGCCCAACGTGGGGCTCGAACCCACGACCGTTGGATTAAGAGTCCAACGCTCTACCGACTGAGCTAGCCGGGCGATGTAAACAGACCGCTCATTTGTTTATACTCTGTTTCCACCACCGTAAAGTATATTTTAATTACCATACATTTAGTTATTGTTAATATTTAAAAATTTGACGAAATGTTTATTTACACCTTTTAAGGTAATCCTTATAAGTGCTGGCGATATATCTGCCAAAAATAACTTGATTCAATATATGTTGCATAAAATAAAAACGAGCTTGAGCGGTCTTTAATATAGTGCAATTTACAATAGACTGGTTTAACATGAAAGACATTTGGATTTTAATTTAACTGTTAATAGTTGTACAATGGGAAGTGATTGATAATGAAAAGATTTCGTTTTAACATATATTTGCTTGGTGCTGATTTAAAAAAATGTTTCCGCCCGGGCTCGAACCGGGGACCTTTCGCGTGTTAGGCCAACGTGATAACCGCTACACTACGGAAACGAAACACATTGGTGTTCTGTTAACGTATGTTACTTAGTTTCTTTTATACACCGAAGCAAAGATATTTTCCGAGAGATCGCTTGAAAAACTTACATACCAACCACGATAGATCCAGCTAACAACGACATGAAAAGCTTTTTTGAGAAATTATAATTTCACCATGAATCAACATTTCAAAAAACATTCGTATGTTAAATCTATCTTCATTTAAATTATTATATTTAAATATAAAAATGTCTCGATCTAGATGTAAGTTAAAGTCGACATTTAGACTTCATCCCATCAAATGCGTTGACGATTTATTCTACTTCATCTTTTACTTGGGAAAATTTCTCTAAATTCAAAATGAATCAACAAATAAGACCACAGAGGGACTCGAACCCTCAATCTTCTGATTCGAAGTCAGACGCCATATCCATTAGGCCATGCGGTCAAACCTTCGCCCAACGTGGGGCTCGAACCCAGGACCGTTGGATTAAGAGTCCAACGCTCTACCGACTGAGCTAGCCGGGCGATGTAAACAGACCGCTCATTTGTTTATACTCTGTTTCCACCACCGTAAAGTATATTTTAATTACCATACATTTAGTTATAATTATTAATTAAAAATTTGACGAAATGTTTATTTCACTTTTTAAGGTAATCCTTATATGTGCTGGCGATCTATCTGCCAAAAATAACTTGATTCAATATATGTTGCATGAAATAAAACCGAGCTTGAGCGGTCTTTTATATAGTGCAATTTACAATAGACTGGTTTAACGTGAAAGACATTTGGATTTTAATTTAACTGTTAATAGTTGTACAATGGGAAGTGATTGATAATGAAAAGATTTCGTTTTAACATATATTTGCTTGGTGCTGATTTCAAAAAATGTTTCCGCCCGGGCTCGAACCGGGGACCTTTCGCGTGTTAGGCGAACGTGATAACCGCTACACTACGGAAACGAAACACGTTGGTGTTCTGTTAACGTATGTTACTTAGTTTCCTTTATACACCGAAGCAAAGATATTTCCAGAGAGGTCGCTCGAAAAACTTACATACCAACCACGATAGATCCAGCTAACAACGGCATGAAAATCTTTTTTGAGAAATTATAATTTCACCATGAATCAACATTTCAAA
>CH002330.1:15640-32336 GCA_000149265.1 Ciona savignyi
AGATTTCGTTTTAACCTATATTGCTGGGTGGGGTTTCAAAAAAAGTTTCCGCCCGGTCTCGAACCGGGGACCTTTAGCGTGTTAGGCGAACGTGATAACCGCCACCCTACGGAAACGAAACACGTTGGTGTTCTGTTAACGTATGTTACTTAGTTTCCTTTATACACCGAAGCAAAGATATTTCCCGAGAGGTCACTTGAAAAACTTACATACCAACCACGATAGATCCAGCTAACAACGACATGAAAAGCTTTTTTGAGAGATTATAATTTCACCATGAATCAACATTTCAAAAAACATTCGTATGTTAAATCTATCCTTATTTAAATTATTATATTTAAATATAAAAATGTCTCGATCTAGATGTAAGTTAAAGTCGACATTTAGACTTCATCCCATTAAATGCGTTGACGATTTATTCTACTTCATCTTTTACTTGAGAAAATTTCTCTAAATTCAAAATGAATCAACAAATAAGACCACAGAGGGACTCGAACCCTCAATCTTCTGATTCGAAGTCAGACGCCATATCCATTAGGCCGCGGTCAAACCTTCGCCCAACGTGGGGCTCGAACCGACGACCGTTGGATTAAGAGTCCAACGCTCTACCGACTGAGCTAGCCGGGCGATATAAACAAACCGCTCATTTGTTTATACTCTGTTTCCACCACCGTAAAGTATATTTTAATTACCATACATTTAGTTATAATTATTAATTAAAAATTTGACGAAATGTTTATTTCACTTTTTAAGGTAATCCTTATATGTGCTGGCGACCTATCTGCCAAAAATAACTTGATTCAATATATGTTGCATGAAATAAAAACGAGCTTGAGCGGTCTTTTATATAGTGCAATTTACAAGAGACTGGTTTAACGTGAAAGACATTTGGATTTTAATTTAACTGTTAATAGTTGTACAATGGGAAGTGATTGATAATGAAAAGATTTCGTTTTAACATATATTTGCTTGGTGCTGATTTCAAAAAATGTTTCCGCCCGGGATCGAACCGGGGACCTTTCGCGTGTTAGGCGAACGTGATAACCGCTACACTACGGAAACGAAACCACGTTGGTGTTCTGTTAACGTATGTTACTTAGTTTCCTTTATACACCGAAGCAAAGATATTTCCCGAGAGGTCGCTTGAAAAACTTACATACCAACCACGATAGATCCAGCTAACAACGGCATGAAAATCTTTTTTGAGAAATTATAATTTCTCCATGAATCAACATTTCAAAAAACATTCGTATGTTAAATCTATCTTCATTTAAATTATTATATTTAAATATAAAAATGTCTCGATCTAGATGTAAGTTAAAGTCGACATTTAGACTTCATCCCATCAAATGCGTTGACGATTTATTCTACTTCATCTTTTACTTGGGAAAAGTTCTCTAAATTCAAAATGAATCAACAAATAAGACCACAGAGGGACTCGAACCCTCAATCTTTTGATTCGAAGTCAGACGCCATATCCATTAGGCCATGCGGTCAAACCTTCGCCCAACGGGGGGCTCGAACCCAGGACCGTTGGATTAAGAGTCCAACGCTTTACCGACTGAGCTAGCCGGGCGATGTAAACAGACCGCTCATTTGTTTATACTCTGTTTCCACCACCGTAAAGTATATTTTAATTACCATACATTTAGTTATAATTATTAATTAAAAATTTGACGAAATGTTTATTTCACCTTTTAAGGTAATCCTTATAAGTGCTGGCGACCTATCTGCCAAAAATAACTTGATTCAATATATGTTGCATTAAATAAAAACGAATTTGATCGGGTCTTTAATATAGTGCAATTTACAATAAAATAGACTGGTTTAACATGAAAGACATTTGGATTTTAATTTAACTGTTAATAGTTGTACAATGGGAAGTGATTGATAATGAAAAGATTTCGTTTTAACATATATTTGCTTGGTGCTGATTTCAAAAAATGTTTCCGCCCGGGCTCGAACCGGGGACCTTTCGCGTGTTAGGCGAACGTGATAACCGCTACACTACGGAAACGAAACACGTTGGAGTTCTGTTAACGTATGTTACTTAGTTTCTTTTATACACCGAAGCAAAGATATTTCCCGAGAGGTCGCTTGAAAAACTTACATACCAACCACGATAGATCTAGCTAACAACGGCATGAAAATCTATTTTGAGAAATTATAATTTCACCATGAATCAACATTTCAAAAAACATTCGTATGTTAAATCTATCTTTATTTAAATTATTATATTTAAATATAAAATTGTCTCGATCTAGATGTAAGTTAAAGTCGACATTTAGACCTTATCCCATTAAATGCGTTGACGATTTATTCTACTTCATCTTTTACTTGGGAAAATTTATCTAAATACAAAATGAATCAATAAATAAGACCACAGAGGGACTCGAACCCTCAATCTTCTGATTCGAAGTCAGACGCCATATCCATTAGGCCATGCGGTCAAACCTTCGCCCAACGTGGGGCTCGAACCCACGACCGTTGGATTAAGAGCGCAAGGCTCTACCGACTGAGCTAGCCGGGCGATGTAAACAGACCGCTCATTTGTTTATACTCTGTTTCCACCACCGTAAAGTATATTTTAATTACCATGCATTTAGTTATAATTATTATTTAAAAATTTGACGAAATGTTTATTTCACCGTTTAAGGTAATCCTTATAAGTGCTGGCGACCTATCTGCCAAAAATAACTTGATTCAATATATGTTGCATTAAATAAAAACGAATTTGATCGGGTCTTTAATATAGTGCAATTTACAATAGACTGGTTTAACATGAAAGACATTTGGATTTTAATTTAACTGATAATAGTTGTACAATAGGAAGTGATTGATAATGAAAAGATTTCGTTTTAACATATATTTGCTTGGTGCTGATTTCAAAAAATGTTTCCGCCCGGGCTCGAACCGGGGACCTTTCGCGTGTTAGGCGAACGTGATAACCGCTACACTACGGAAACGAAACAAGTTGGTGTTATGTTAACGTATGTTACTTAGTTTCTTTTATACACCGAAGCAAAGATATTTCCCGAGAGGTCGCTTGAAAAACTTACATACCAACCACGATAGATCCAGCTAACAACGGCATGAAAATCTTTTTTGAGAAATTATAATTTCACCATGAATCAACATTTCAAAAAACATTCGTATGTTAAATCTATCTTTATTTAAATTATTTTATTTAAATATAAAAATGTCTCGATCTAGATGTAAGTTAAAGTCGACATTTAGACCTTATCCCATTAAATGCGTTGACGATTTATTCTACTTCATCTTTTACTTGGGAAAATTTCTCTAAATACAAAATGAAACAATAAATAAGACCACAGAGGGACTCGAACCCTCAATCTTCTGATTCGAAGTCAGACGCCATATCCATTAGGCCATGCGGTCAAACCTTCGCCCAACGTGGGGCTCGAAGCCACGACCGTTGGATTAAGAGTGCAACGCTCTACCGAATGAGCTAGCCGGGCGATGTAAACAGACCGCTCATTTTTTTATACTCTGTTTCCACCACCGTAAAGTATATTTTAATTACCATACATTTAGTTATAATTATTAATTAAAAATTTGACGAAATGTTTATTTCACCTTTTAAGGTAATCCTTATAAGTGCTGGCGACCTATCTGCCAAAAATAACTTGATTCAAAATATGTTGCATTAAATAAAAACAAATTTGATCGGGTCTTTAATATAGTGCAATTTACAATAGACTGGTTTAACATGAAAGACATTTGGATTTTAATTTAACTGTTAATAGTTGTACAATGGGAAGTGATTGATAATGAGAAGATTTCGTTTTAACATATATTTGCTTGGTGCTGATTTCAAAAAATGTTTCCGCCCGGGCTCGAACCGGGGACCTTTCGCGTGTTAGGCGAACGTGATAACCGCTACACTACGCAAACGAAACAAGTTGGTGTTATGTTAACGTATGTTACTTAGTTTCTTTTATACACCGAAGCAAAGATATTTCCCGAGAGGTCGCTTGAAAAACTTACATACCCAACCACGATAGATCCAGCTAACAACGGCATGAAAATCTTTTTTGAGAAATTATAATTTCACCATGAATCAACATTTCAATAAACATTCGTATGTTAAATCTATCTTCATTTAAATTATTTTATTTAAATATAAAAATGTCTCGATCTAGATGTAAGTTAAAGTCGACATTTAGACCTCATCCCCATCAAATGCGTTGACGATTTATTCTACTTCATCTTTTACTTGGGAAAAGTTATCTAAATTCAAAATGAATCAACAAATAAGACCACAGAGGGACTCGAACCCTCAATCTTCTGATTCGAAGTCAGACGCCATATCCATTAGGCCATGCGGTCAAACCTTCGCCACAACGTGGGGCTCGAACCCAGGACCGTTGGATTAAGAGTCCAACGCTCTACCGACTGAGCTAGCCGGGCGATGTAAACAGACCGCTTCATTTGTTTATACTCTGTTTCCACCACCGTAACAGTATATTTTAATTACCATACATTTAGTTATAATTATTAATTAAAAATTTGACGAAATGTTTATTTCACCTTTTAAGGTAATCCTTATAAGTGCTGGCGACCTATCTGCCAAAAATAACTTGATTCAATATATGTTGCATTAAATAAAAACGAATTTGATCGGGTCTTTAATATAGTGCAATTTACAATAGACTGGTTTAACATGAAAGACATTTGGATTTTAATTTAACTGTTAATAGTTGTACAATGGAAAGTGATTGATAATGAAAAGATTTCGTTTTAACATATATTTGCTTGGTGCTGATTTCAAAAAATGTTTCCGCCCGGGCTAGAACCGGGGACCTTCATCGTGTTAGGCGAACGTGATATCCGATACATTACGGATACGAAACACGTTGGTGTTCTGTTAACGTAGGTTACTTAGTTTCTTTTATACACCGAAGCAAAGATATTTCCCGAGAGGTTGCTTGAAAAACTTACATACCAACCACGATAGATCCAGGTAACCACGGCATGAAAATCTTTTGTGAGCAATTATTATTTCACCATGAATCAACAGTTCAAAAAACATTAGTATGTTAAATCTATCTTCATTTAAACTATTATATTTAAATATAAAAATGTTTCGATATAGATGTAAGTTAAAGTCGACATTTAGACTTCATACCATAGGCCTACATTTAGTTATAATTATTAATTCAAAATTTGACGAAATGTTTATTTCACTTTTTAAGGTAATCCTTATATGTGCTGGCGACCTATCTGCCAAAAATAACTTGATTCAATATATGTTGCATGAAATAAAAACGAGCTTGAGCGGTCTTTTATATAGTGCAATTTACAATAGACTGGTTTAACATGAAAGACATTTGGATTTTAATTTAACTGTTAATAGTTGTACAATGGAATGTGATTGATAATGAAAAGATTTCGTTTTAACATATATTTGCTTGGTGCTGATTTCAAACAATGTTTCCGCCCGGGCTCGAACCGGGGAACTTTCGCGTGTTAGGCGAACGTGATAACCGCTACACTACGGAAACGAAACACATTGGTGTTCTGTTAACGTATGTTACTTAGTTTCTTTTATACACCGAAGCAAAGATATTTCCCGAGAGGTCGCTTGAAAAACTTACATACCAACCACGATAGATCCAGCTAACAACGACATGAAAAGCTTTTTTGAGAAATTATAATTTCACCATGAATCAACATTTCAAAAAACATTCGTATGTTAAATCTATCTTCATTTAAATTATTATATTTAAATATAAAAATGTCTCGATCTAGATGTAAGTTAAAGTCGACATTTAGACTTCATCCCATTAAATGCGTTGACGATTTATTCTACTTCATCTTTTACTTGAGAAAATTTCTCTAAATTCAAAATGAATCAACAAATAAGACCACAGAGGGACTCGAACCCTCAATCTTCTGATTCGAAGTCAGACGCCATATCCATTAGGCCGCGGTCAAACCTTCGCCCAACGTGGGGCTCGAACCGACGACCGTTGGATTAAGAGTCCAACGCTCTACCGACTGAGCTAGCCGGGCGATATAAACAAACCGCTCATTTGTTTATACTCTGTTTCCACCACCGTAAAGTATATTTTAATTACCATACATTTAGTTATAATTATTAATTAAAAATTTGACGAAATGTTTATTTCACCTTTTAAGGTAATCCTTATAAGTGCTGGCGACCTATCTGCCAAAAATAACTTGATTCAATATATGTTGCATTAAATAAAAACGAATTTGATCGGGTCTTTAATATAGTGCAATTTACAATAGACTGGTTTAACATGAAAGACATTTGGATTTTAATTTAACTGTTAATAGTTGTACAATGGGAAGTGATTGATAATGAAAAGATTTCGTTTTAACATATATTTGCTTGGTGCTGATTTAAAAAAATGTTTCCGCCCGGGCTCGAACCGGGGACCTTTCGCGTGTTAGGCGAACGTGATAACCGCTACACTACAGGAAACGAAACACATTGGTGTTCTGTTAACGTATGTTACTTAGTTTCTTTTATACACCGAAGCAAAGATATTTTCCGAGAGATCGCTTGAAAAACTTACATACCCAACCACGATAGATCCAGCTAACAACGGCATGAAAATACTTTTTGAGAAATTATAATTTCACCATGAATCAACATTTCAAAAAACATTCGTATGTTAAATCTATCTTCATTTAAATTATTATATTTAAATATAAAAATGTCTCGATCTAGATGTAAGTTAAAGTCGACATTTAGACTTCATCCCATCAAATGCGTTGACGATTTATTCTACTTCATCTTTTACTTGGGAAAATTTCTCTAAATACAAAATGAATCAATAAATAAGACCACAGAGGGACTCGAACCCTCAATCTTCTGATTCGAAGTCAGACGCCATATCCATTAGGCCATGCGGTCAAACCTTCGCCCAACGTGGGGTTCGAACCCACGACCGTTGGATTAAGAGTCCAACGCTCTACCGACTGAGCTAGCCGGGCGATTTAAACAGACCGCTCATTTGTTTATACTTCGTTTCCACCACCGTAAAGTATATTTTAATTACCAAACATTTAGTTAATATTATTATTTAAAAATTTGACGAAATGTTTATTTCACCTTTTAAGGTAATCCTTATAAGTGCTGGCGACCTATCAGCCAAAAATAACTTGATTCAATATATGTTGCATTAAATAAAAACGAATTTGATCGGGTCTTAAATATAGTGCAATTTACAATAGACTGGTTTAACATGAAAAACATTTGGATTTTAATTTAACTGTTAATAGTTGTACAATGGGAAGTGATTGATAATGAAAAGATTTCGTTTTAACATATATTTGCTTGGTGCTGATTTCAAAAAATGTTTCCGCCCTGGCTCGAACCGGGGACCTTTCGCGTGTTAGGCGAACGTGATAACCGCTACACTACGTATTCAATATATGTTGCATTAAATAAAAACGAATTTGATCGGGTCTTTAATATAGTGCAATTTACAATAGACTGGTTTAACATGAAAGACATTTGGATTTTAATTTAACTGTTAATCAGGCCCGGTGCTAGGAACCGCGGGGCCCAATTAGAAATGTGATGGCGGGGCCCCTACTCTTCATAGCAAAATTTATGGGTGTTTATATATCATAAAATACATACCAGTACATACAAAATACAAAAATAGACATTTAATACTTGCTATAAAACAAATTAAAGGTAATGTGGATGCTTATTTACGATATACCGGTATTGTTTTACTTCCAAACATATATATATATATATATATATATATACATGTCCAGTCTATTTCCTCTATTGGTTAAACATGCCAGCTGTCAACCAAAAAGTTGTTGAAAACATATATATATCTATATTGTTAAATATATATATATATATATATCTATATTGTTTAGCAACCATATTCATTATGACGTAACAGTCAGACACAGAAATATAAATTTGACTTAGTTACGATGCATAACAAATTGATATTTTATGAGAAAGAATATTATTTCACTTTTTATTTTACGTTTCAGTAGTATTTTAAACCTCGTAATACAGAAAGAACCCCGCTAGCGCGGGGCCCCTTCAAGGTGCGGGGCCCAATTTGATCTAATCTGTCAAATCGGCCTAAAACCGGCCCTGCTGTTAATAGTTGTACAATGGGAAGTGATTGATAATGAAAAGATTTCGTTTTAACATATATTTGCTTGGTGCTGATTTAAAAAAATGTTTCCGCCCGGGCTCGAACCGGGGACCTTTCGCGTGTTTGGCGAACGTGATAACCGCTACACTACGGAAACGAAACAAGTTGGTGTTATGTTAACGTATGTTACTTAGTTTCTTTTATACACCGAAGCAAAGATATTTCCCGAGAGGTCGCTTGAAAAACTTACATACCAACCACGATAGATCCAGCTAACAACGGCATGAAAATCTTTTTTGAGAAATTATAATTTCACCATGAATCAACATTTCAATAAACATTCGTATGTTAAATCTATCTTCATTTAAATTATTTTATTTAAATATAAAAATGTCTCGATCTAGATGTAAGTTAAAGTCGACATTTAGACCTTATCCCATTAAATGCGTTGACGATTTATTCTACTTCATCTTTTACTTGGGAAAATTTATCTAAATACAAAATGAATCAATAAATAAGACCACAGAGGGACTCGAACCCTCAATCTTCTGATTCGAAGTCAGACGCCATATCCATTAGGCCATGCGGTCAAACCTTCGCCCAACGTGGGGCTCGAACCCACGACCCGTTGGATTAAGAGTGCAAGGCTCTACCGACTGAGCTAGCCGGGCGATGTAAACAGACCGCTCATTTGTTTATACTCTGTTTCCACCACCAGTAAAGTATATTTTAATTACCATACATTTAGTTATTGTTAATATTTAAAAATTTGACGAAATGTTTATTTCACCTTTTAAGGTGGTCCTTATAAGTGCTGGCGATATATCTGCCAAAAATAACTTGATTCAATATATGTTGCATGAAATAAAAACGAGCTTGAGCGGTCTTTAATATAGTGCAATTTACAATAGACTGGTTTAACATGGAAGACATTTGGATTTTAATTTAACTGTTAATAGTTGTACAATGGGAAGTGATTGATAATGAAAAGATTTCGTTTTAACATATATTTGCTTGGTGCTGATTTAAAAAAATGTTTCCGCCCGGGCTCGAACCGGGGACCTTTCGCGTGTTAGGCGAACGTGATAACCGCTACACTACGGAAACGAAACACATTGGTGTTCTGTTAACGTATGTTACTTAGTTTCTTTTATACACCGAAGCAAAGATATTTTCCGAGAGATCGCTTGAAAAACTTACATACCAACCACGATAGATCCAGCTAACAACGGCATGAAAATACTTTTTGAGAAATTATAATTTCACCATGAATCAACATTTCAAAAAACATTCGTATGTTAAATCTATCTTCATTTAAATTATTATATTTAAATATAAAAATGTTCTCGATCTAGATGTAAGTTAAAGTCGACATTAAGACTTCATCCCATTAAATGCGTTGACGATTTATTCTACTTCATCTTTTACTTGGGAAAATTTCTCTAAATTCAAAATGAATCAATAAATAAGACCACAGAGGGACTCGAACCCTCAATCTTCTGTGTTACGTCACCACATGTTATTTCTATTATTAATTTCGGGTAGTAACTTTTGTTCTAAAATTGTCCCCTGTCGAAATTTCTTTTTAACATTTCTATGGTTTTGGGGGGAATTACCTTCTCGTGTCGCAAAAGTAGTTATTCGATTTGTAGTTATTTTTGTCTAAGTCTGCTGTGTGGATACAGCCTTAGAAAGTGTTGTCGCTACGGCCTAAGAACTATTTAGTTTTCAAATCTGACTGGGTCCAACATAGTTGGTAAGCATTGTGTTTCTTTTTTGTATTTGCCTATGTTCCGAATGTATATTGAAACTTATTATTTGTTTATAGCAATCGCTTCGCTTTGCTACTTCGATACTACATCGACCTTTAACATCAACAATAAAGATTTGTGACAATCTTGGCGTTAAGCAAGCGCGTTGCTCTGAGGACAAGTCCTGTCTCATAACCCCTGTTACGTCACTCCGGGTGACCAGTCAGGCCCGTCGAAGGGCGGCGTAACATCGTTGCAACTAACGGACGATCTTGTGATCGTTGCAACTTTCGGACGATCTAGTGAACGTTGCAATCTTGCTACTTATTACCTACCCGTATACCTGTGTACTGTTCAACATGGATCCTGTTGAACTACTGGCCCAATGCAAAGAAAAAATGCAGCATAGCTACTTGTCTGTTGAACGGTTGATGACGGACACCAAAAATGTTGATGCTGTGAAAAAGCATCTGGCAAATGTCGAGGATGATTACATGGCACTACTGGCAGTCTACACATCGTGCAATGATAGCGAATCAAAAATAGAGGTGTCACGACATCTAGCTGATTCCAAGCGTGAGAAGTCGCAATTTGATGAACGATTGAAGGAATGGGTCCAGCAATGTGATTCTGGACACCTGGACGAAAATCTAAATGGAGTCGAGATCAAGAGTTCATATACGACTAGCTCTACAAGAAGCCTTCGAAGGGCAGCCCATGTGAAACTGGAGCTAGCACGATTAGCCAAGAGCCATGCACTACAGAAGCTAAGTGAAACTATGCAGCAAGCTGAGCTGGAAGCTGAACAAAAAAGAAAACAGGTGGACCGTGACCTTGAGATGGCCGAAGCCGAGGTTAAGGCATGGGAGGATGACATGTCTGTTGTTGGGGAGCGACTTAATGAGCTCCCAGTGTCGCCTACCCCTCGCCCTTTACGTACGCTTGAGACAACCCCAAAATTGCTCCAACAGCCACCTATAACTGTGTTAAAACCCAGCATACCCTATAAGAAACATGAAGCAAGTCTTCACACTGTGCCTGCTAGAACCTTAGCTGAATATCCTGTACTAGACTCATATGTTTGTCATTCACCGGATCCTAACACGCCACAACATGTTGATCCAATTTCCTTGTCACGTAACCTGGATCGCGATCCACGTGTTTTTCGCGAGCAGCGCGCGCCAAAAATTGAAGGGGATTCTGTTGATTCGCTTCCTGGTAATCACGACTCTTACAGGGAACTGCCTGAGTATGTGAAAAGAAATTTACCCGCATATGAACATTTTCAACCAAAATTCGAACGGGAACCTCCGCGAGGCCAACTCGCCCGTTCACAGCCTGAGGACGATTTCCTTCAACTGCGTATTATGTTACCGCAACCAGCAATTAAAAGGTTCAATGGCGACCCCTTGAATTATTGGTGTTTTATCCGAGCAATAGAGTCGCATGTTCATAGTCGGACAAAATCTGAAGAGTCGCGACTTGTGTGTTTGCTGCAGTATTGCGAACCGTCTATCGCAAACAAACTGGAAATCTACAGCAAGAACCGGGCCGATGGATATTCGAAGGCAAGACAAAGGCTGCATTATGAGTATGGTCAGCCGCATATTATTGCCAACGCATGTGAACAACGTTTGAAACGAAGCCCTGATGTCAAGCCGGGCAATCCTGAAAGTTTAATGGAGTTTTCAGATCTGATTGAGAAATGTAGAAGTTCTCTTGAAGACATTCAAGAATATGCCGGCTTGAACTCAATTAACACAATGAAAATCATAATTCGTAAACTTCCCTACCCACTACAGGAAAAGTGGGTGGACCGATCCGTGGATGTTCTGCGCCAGACTGGTCGACAGGCCGGATTTCTGGACTTTGTTCAATTTGTCGCAGAAAATGCACAAGTTTTCAATTCGCTCTATGGAAGAGACGCCGTGTATGGCGGACATCGTGACAAACCCGCTGTTGGTGCACCCAGACGGAACACCAAAGCAGCTACATATAACACTGTAACTTCTGATAAAGGTAAGCCCACTTCTCCTGCATTATGTGAAACACCTGTTTGTAGCCTTTGTGCGAAACAGCACTGGTTGTCAAACTGCCCAGAGTTTGACCGCATGCCGCCTTTAAAGCGAAATGAATTTGTTCGAGCCAAGTCTATTTGTTTCAAGTGCTTACAGTCCGGACACCGCAGTCAAACCTGTCATAAACGTAGACCCTGCACTGCGAAAGACTGTAGAGGAAGACATCACCACACTATGCTACACGGTTCATTTACGATACACCATCCTCTTCCCCCGACTCGATCTAAATTCACCGCCACACCTACTTCGATGTCAATTGGAGGAGGTCATCCGAAGGAAAACGAGAACTGCAGAGTTTATTTGAATGTCGTACCTGTTAAAGTACAACATAACGATGTTGTAGTGCACACCTATGCTTTTCTGGATCAAGGTTCGACATCTACTTTCTGTGAGCAGAGACTTATTGACAAACTGAAGATTGCTGGTACTAAACGGAGAGTACTCTTGCATACACTGACGGATCAAAGGATGGCTTACGAAGCCACGTCTGTCAGCCTCACCATCTCACCTTTTACATGGTGCGGAGAGGAGATAAAGTTGCCTGAGGTGTTGTCAATCAATGAAATTCCCAGTTCAACCGAATACTGTTCCTGACGCGGAGAACCTGACAAATTTTCCGCATTTGCAAGGATTGGATTTTCCCCATGTGAAAGATGGCTCTGTTACCATTCTTATTGGTGCTGATGTTCCTGGAGCCTTTCGTGTTCAAAGTGTACGCTGTGGTTCGGGAGAAGGTCCAGATGCTGTTGAAACACCGTTAGGATGGTCACTGTTTGGCCCGTCACTTACATCCTCTGCTATGAAAAACTCAAGAGCGTGTTACACCAAGGGTTGCGCGTGTTCTGTTTCAGAGAGAGATCGATCGCTTGTGGAAAACCGACTTTGGTGATGGAACCTCTGTTTTGGACATACCCACTTCGCGTGAGGACCGCATCGCCTATGATCTGATGACGACATCGGTAAAGCAGGTCGAAGGTCATTTCCAACTGCCCTTGCCATGGAGACCCAGACTGCCACGTCTCCCAGATACTCGTTTGATGGCGGAGAAACGCCTTGCCAGTTTGAAGAAACGTTTATTGAGCAATGATCTACTGTGCGAGAAATACGTTGACATCGTGCAGACCTACATCTTGAAGGACTACGCTGAGCAAGTACCGAACGAAGAAGTGGTAACTGAAAACCGAACCTGGTACCTGCCTCACCATCCTGTTCTTAATCCACGGAAGCCTGACAAGCTCCGCATTGTGTTCGACTGTGCAGCTAGAAGCAAGAACGTGTCATTAAACGACGTTCTTATGCAAGGCCCGGATCTAGTAAATAATTTGGTTGGCGTCTTGACTAGATTTCGTACGGAGCCCATTGCCTTGATAGCAGATGTGGAGGCGATGTTCCACCAGGTTAAAGTGGAGCCACAGGATCGTGACGCCTTGAGGTTTCTGTGGTGGCCAGGAGGGAATCTACATTCTGTACCTGTTCCGCATCGCATGAAGGTTCATTTGTTTGGTGCAACGTCTTCCCCGAGTTGCGCTGCCTTCTGTCTGAAACAGGCTGCCAACGTATACGGAAGTGAGTATGATCCACGGGTAGTGGAAATCGTAAAGAGGAATTTTTACGTTGATGATTGTTTATCGTCTGTCCGAGATGCTAAGGACGGCATTGAGATTGTGACACAACTGAGAAGCTTGCTGGCGAAAGGAGGATTTCGACTTACCAAGTGGCTGACGAACGACGCAAGCGTTTTACAGTTCATCCCAGAGGAGGACCGAGCGAAATCCGTAAAGACTCGCCAAATTGATGACGGCATCAATGAACGAGTGCTTGGAGTTCACTGGAGTGTGACAACCGACGAATTTGGGATTTAATGTTGATCTTATGAAGAAGCCTCTCACTCGACGGGGTATTCTATCTGCAGTTAGTTCGCTGTACGACCCGCTCGGATTCGTGGCTCCTGTGATACTTGAAGCTAAACTGCTACTGCAATGTTTGTGCAGGCAGGAACTGAAATGGGACGATGAAATTTCTGAAGTAGAAGCTGACCGCTGGAGAGCCTGGCTTTCATGTCTTCCACAATTGCACGACGTACACATTTCTCGCTGTTTTAAACCTAAGGAATTTGGGAAAAAATTGACATATGAAATGCATCATTTCGCGGATGCGTCGAAGATAGCCTATGGAGCTGTGTCATATCTGCGTATTACCGATGAAGAAAATCGAGTTCACTGTTCATTCTTAATCGGAAAGTCTCGTCTCGCACCATTCAACACTAAGACAATCCCTCGATTGGAACTCACCGCAGCTGTATTGGCGGTGAAAATTGATCGACTATTAAGAAAGGAGCTCGATCTTTTAATTACAAGCTCTACATTCTGGAGTGATTCCACTGCTGTTCTGCAGATGATCTACAACGCCAGAAAACGTTTTCCTGTTTTCGTCGCCAACCGACTTGCTGAAATTGAGCGATTGAGTGATGTATCCCGATGGAAATATGTACCTACGGATCTAAATCCTGCTGACGAGGCGTCTCGTGGCTTAACTGCAGACGAAATAACGAAATGTGGTCGTTGGCTGAGAGGGCCCGAATTCTTGTGGAAGCCCACCGACTTCTGGCAGAACCAGAGTCTACAAATGACCAAACTACCAAAAGAATTTCTGCCTCTAAAAGATAAATCTTGCTGTGACACCACTCAACTGTTGCATACGTTAAGGAAGAGAATGCAACCGACCGCTTAATCGAGAAGTACTCTACTTTACTTCGACTCAAGAAAGCGACTGCCTGGTTCCTGAGATTCAAGTCATACTTGCGTTCGCAGGTTGAGGACGTCTTCTTCACCGCCTGTTTTGCTTACTAGTCTCTCTGTTGAAGAGCTGAAGAATGCCGAGTTGGCATTGGTTACGTATGTGCAAGGAAAGCACTTTGTTACAGTTATCGACGCGTTAAAACGCCAAGGAAGAAACCAACTGAAAAAGAGCGACTGCATGCGCTCTATGTACAAGCTGAATCCAATCCTGATCGACAACGTATTGAGGGTTGGTGGACGTCTGGCGAATGCGCCTATTGGATATGACGCAAAGCATCCAGTGATTCTGCCACATGCTTCGCATCTTACAGACTTGGAAATAGGTCACCATCACTTGATGGTAGGCCACTCTGGCATGGGCCATACATGGTCATCACTTCGACAAGAATACTGGGTCATCAAAGGTGGAGTTGCTGTCCGCCGCGTACTTGGGAAATGTCTGTTCTGTCGGCGAAGGAACGCGAAACCTGGAAAGCAGTTGATGGCCGACCTGCCGCAAGCTCGCTTGGGATATAATGAGCCACCCTTTTCCCATGTTGGTGTGGACTACTTTGGACCGCTGCTCGTTAAGCAAGGACGCAGCGAGGTAAAACGCTACGGGTGTTTGTTCACCTGTCTCACGATCCGTGCCATCCATATTGAGATGGCACATAGTTTATCTACAGATTCCTTTATCGCTTCCCTTCGTCGCTTCATAGGGCGGCGAGGACCACCACGTTGTATATACAGCGACAACGGCACCAACTTTGTGGGCGCTGAGCGAATTCTACGAGAATCCCTCCAAGCTTGGAATCAACAACAAGTGAATGAGTTTCTACGCCAAAAGGGCGTAATATGGACCTTCAATCCTCCCTCTGCGAGTCACATGGGTGGCGCATGGGAGCGCATGATTCGATCAGTCCGTCGAATACTGACCACATTGACAAACGCACAACTTGTGACCGATGAAGCACTGAGGACCTTCCTTGTAGAGGTTGAGTCAATACTCAACTCCCGACCAATAATTCCTGTTACATTTGACCACAGAGATGATGAGCCGCTAATTCCTAACCACCTTTTACTGATGAGAGGTGTGCCAAATCTTCCGATCACCTCTACCGACATAACAGATTGCTACCGCAGGCACCGCTGGCGTCAGGTGCAGTACCTGACCAATGAGTTCTGGAAACGTTGGGTGCGAGATTACCTGCCTATAATTGCAACACGCACTAAATGGCATCGGATCGAAAGAAATCTGCAACAAAATGACATTGTCCTGCTTGTGGACGAAACTCAGTGTCGTTCCAAGTGGCTTATTGGCCGGATTGTTGACACTTTACCCGATAAATCGGGAATCGTTCGTACCGTTTACGTACGGACCAGCATCGGTGTGTTTAAACGACCGATTACGAAACTGTGCCTCATCGTCGACGAAGATGAGAGACCGGATGATAGATGTACGAATGATGAGAATGAGAACGTACGGTGATCGGGTGCAGCAGATGATCGTGCAAGTCACCGAACTGAACATTTATTGAACATTGATTTACGCTACGATACGCGAATCTCACGCGTGATCGAACATGTGTTGCGTTATTTGAAAAAATGTGTCACCGGGTTCCCATTTTTGGGGGGAGTGTTACGTCACCACATGTTATTTCTATTATTAATTTCGGGTAGTAACTTTTGTTCTAAAATTGTCCCCTGTCGAAATTTCTTTTTAACATTTCTATGGTTTTGGGGGGAATTACCTTCTCGTGTCGCAAAAGTAGTTATTCGATTTGTAGTTCTTTTTGTCTAAGTCTGCTGTGTGGATACAGCCTTAGAAAGTGTTGTCGCTACGGCCTAAGAACTATTTAGTTTTCAAATCTGACTGGGTCCAACATAGTTGGTAAGCATTGTGTTTCTTTTTTGTATTTGCCTATGTTCCGAATGTATATTGAAACTTATTATTTGTTTATAGC
>CH002330.1:32728-63737 GCA_000149265.1 Ciona savignyi
CTATGGTTTTGGGGGGAATTACCTTCTCGTGTCGCAAAAGTAGTTATTCGATTTGTAGTTCTTTTTGTCTAAGTCTGCTGTGTGGATACAGCCTTAGAAAGTGTTGTCGCTACGGCCTAAGAACTATTTAGTTTTCAAATCTGACTGGGTCCAACATAGTTGGTAAGCATTGTGTTTCTTTTTTGTATTTGCCTATGTTCCGAATGTATATTGAAACTTATTATTTGTTTATAGCAATCGCTTCGCTTTGCTACTTCGATACTACATCGACCTTTAACATCAACAATAAAGATTTGTGACAATCTTGGCGTTAAGCAAGCGCGTTGCTCTGAGGACAAGTCCTGTCTCATAACCCCTGTTACGTCACTCCGGGTGACCAGTCAGGCCCGTCGAAGGGCGGCGTAACACTTCTGATTCGAAGTCAGACGCCATATTCATTAGGCCATGCGGTCAAACCTTCGCCCAACGTGGGGCTCGAACCCACGACCGTTGGATTAAGAGTGCAAGGCTCTACCGACTGAGCTAGCCGGGCGATGTAAACATACCGCTCATTTGTTTATACTCTGTTTCCACCACCGTAAAGTATATTTTAATTACCATGCATTTAGTTATAATTATTAATTAAAAATTTGACGAAATGTTTATTTCACCTTTTAAGGTAATCCTTATAAGTGCTGGCGACCTATCTGCCAAAAATAACTTGATTCAATATATGTTGCATTAAATAAAAGCAAATTTGATCGGGTCTTTAATATAGTGAAATTTACAATAGACTGGTTTAACATGAAAGACATTTGGATTTTAATTTAACTGTTAATAGTTGTACAATGGGAAGTGATTGATAATAAAAAGATTTCGTTTTAACATATATTTGCTTGGTGCTGATTTCAAAAAATGTTTCCGCCCGGGCTCGAACCGGGGACCTTTCGCGTGTTAGGCGAACGTGATAACCGCTACACTACGGAAACGAAACAAGTTGGTGTTAAGTTAACGTATGTTACTTAGTTTCTTTTATACACCGAAGCAAAGATATTTCCCGAGAGGTCGCTTGAAAAACTTACATACCAACCACGATAGATCCAGCTAACAACGGCATGAAAATCTCTTTTGAGAAATTATAATTTCACCATGAATCAACATTTCAATAAACATTCGTATGTTAAATCTATCTTCATTTAAATTATTTTATTTAAATATAAAAATGTCTCGATCTAGATGTAAGTTAAAGTCGACATTTAGACCTTATCCCATTAAATGCGTTGACGATTTATTCTACTTCATCTTTTACTTGGGAAAATTTCTCTAAATACAAAATGAATCAATAAATAAGACCACAGGGGGACTCGAACCCTCAATCTTCTGATTCGAAGTCAGACGCCATATCCATTAGGCCATGCGGTCAAACCTTCGCCCAACGTGGGGCTCGAACCCACGACCGTTGGATTAAGAGTGCAACGCTCTACCGAATGAGCTAGCCGGGCGATGTAAACAGACCGCTCATTTTTTTATACTCTGTTTCCACCACCGTAAAGTATATTTTAATTACCATACATTTAGTTATAATTATTAATTAAAAATTTGACGAAATGTTTATTTCACCTTTTAAGGTAATCCTTATAAGTGCTGGCGACCTATCTGCCAAAAATAACTTGATTCAATATATGTTGCATTAAATAAAAACGAATTTGAACGGGTCTTTAATATAGTGCAATTTACAATAAAATAGACTGGTTTAACATGAAAGACATTTGGATTTTAATTTAACTGTTAATAGTTGTACAATGGGAAGTGATTGATAATGAAAAGATTTCGTTTTAACATATATTTGCTTGGTGCTGATTTCAAAAAATGTTTCCGCCCGGGCTCGAAACGGGGACCTTTCGCGTGTTAGGCGAACGTGATAACCGCTACACTACGGAAACGAAACACGTTGGTGTTCTGTTAACGTATGTTACTTAGTTTCTTTTATACACCGAAGCAAAGATATTTCCCGAGAGGTCGCTTGAAAAACTTACATACCAACCACGATAGATCCAGCTAACAACGGCATGAAAATCTTTTTTGAGAAATTATAATTTCACCATGAATCAACATTTCAAAAAACATTCGTATGTTAAATCTATCTTCATTTAAATTATTATATTTAAATATAAAAATGTCTCGATCTAGATGTAAGTTAAAGTCGACATTTAGACTTCATCCCATTAAATTCGTTGACGATTTATTCTACTTCATCTTTTACTTGGGAAAATTTCTCTAAATACAAAATGAATCAATTAATAAGTCCACAGAGGGACTCGAACCCTCAATCTTCTGATTCGAAGTCAGACGCCATATCCAATAGGCCATGCGTTCAAACCTTCGCCCAACGTGGGGCTCGAACCCACGACCGTTGGATTAAGAGTCCAACGCTCTACCGAATGAGCTAGCCGAGCGATGTAAACAGACCGCTCATTTTTTTATACTCTGTTTCCACCACCGTAAAGTATATTTTAATTACCATGACATTTAGTTATAATTATTAATTAAAAATTTGACGAAATGTTTATTTCACCTTTTAAGGTAATCCTTATAAGTGCTGGCGACCTATCTGCCAAAAATAACTTGATTCAATATATGTTGCATTAAATAAAAACGAATTTGAACGGGTCTTTTAATATAGTGCAATTTACAATAGACTGGTTTAACATAAAAGACATTTGGATTTTAATTTAACTGTTAATAGTTGTACAATGGGAAGTGATTGATAATGAAAAGATTTCGTTTTAACATATATTTGCTTGGTGCTGATTTCAAAAAATGTTTCCGCCCGGGCTCGAACCGGGGACCTTTCGCGTGTTAGGCGAACGTGATAACCGCTACACTACGGAAACGAAACACGTTGGAGTTCTGTTAACGTATGTTACTTAGTTTCTTTTATACACCGAAGCAAAGATATTTCCCGAGAGGTCGCTTGAAAAACTTACATACCAACCACGATAGATCCAGCTAACAACGGCATGAAAACCTTTTTTGAGAAATTATAATTTCACCATGAATCAACATTTCAAAAAACATTTGTATCTTAAATCTATCTTTATTTAAATTATTATATTTAAATATAAAAATGTCTCGATCTAGATGTAAGTTAAAGTCGACATTTAGACTTCATCCCATTAAATGCGTTGACGATTTATTCTACTTCATCTTTTACTTGGGAAAATTTCTCTAAATTCAAAATCAATCAATAAATAAAACCACAGAGGGACTCGAACCCTCAATCTTCTGATTCGAAGTCAGACGCCATATCCATTAGGCCATGCGGTCAAACCTTCGCCCAACGTGGGGCTCGAACCCACGACCGTTGGATTAAGAGTCCAACGCTCTACCGACTGAGCTAGCCGGGCGATGTAAACAGACCGCTCATTTGTTTATACTCTATTTCCACCACCGTAAAGTATATTTTAATTACCATTCATTTAGTTATAAATATTAATTAAAAATTTGACGAAATGTTTATTTCACCTTTTAAGGTAATCCTTATACGTGCTGGCGACCTATCTGCCAAAAATAACTTGATTCAATATATGTTGCATAAAATAAAAACGAGCTTGAGCTGTCTTTAATATAGTGCAATTTACAATAAAATCGACTGGTTTAACATGAAAGACATTTGGATTTTAATTTAACTGTTAATAGTTGTACAATGGGAAGTGATTGATAATGAAAAGATTTCGTTTTAACATATATTTGCTTGGTGCTGATTTCAAAAAAAGTTTCCGCCCGGGCTCGAACCGGGGACCTTTCGCGTGTTAGGCGAACGTGATAACCGCTACACTACGGAAACGAAACACGTTGGAGTTCTGTTAACGGATGTTACTTAGTTTCTTTTATACACCGAAGCAAAGATATTTCCCGAGAGGTCACTTGAAAAACTTACATACCAACCACGATAGATCCAGCTAACAACGGCATGAAAATCTTTTTTGAGAAATTATAATTTCACCATGAATCAACATTTCAAAAAACATTTGTATGTTAAATCTATCTTCATTTAAATTATTATATTTATTTATAAAAGTGTCTCGATCTAGATGTAAGTTAAAGTCGACATTTAGACTTCATTCCATCAAATGCCTTGACGATTTATTCTACTTCATCTTTTACTTGGGAAAATTTCTCTAAATTCAAAAAGAATCAATAAATAAGACCACATAGGGACTCGAACCCTCAATCTTCTGATTCGAAGTCAGACGCCATATCCATTATGCCATGCGGTCAAACCTTCGCCCAACGTGGGGCTCGAACCCACGACCGTTGGATTAAGAGTGCAACGCTCTACCGAATGAGCTAGCCGGGCGATGTAAACATACCGCTCATTTGTTTATACTCTGTTTCCACCACCGTAAAGTATATTTTAATTACCATACATTTAGTTATAATTATTAATTAAAAAATTGACGAAATGTTTATTTCACTTTTAAAGGTAATCCTTATATGTGCTGGCGACCTATCTGCCAAAAATAACTTAATTCAATATATGTTGCATGAAATAAAAACGAGTTTGAGCGGGTCTTTAATATAGTGCAATTTACAATAGACTGGTTTAACATGAAAGACATTTGGATTTTAATTTAATTGTTAATAGTTGTACAATGGGAAGTGATTAATAATGAAAAGTTTTCGTTTTAACATATATTTGCTTGGTGCTGATTTCAAAAAATGTTTTCTCCCGGGCTTGAACCGGGGACCTTTCGCGTGTTAGGCGAACGTGATAACCGCTACACTACGGCAACGAAACACGTTGGTGTTCTGTTAACGAATGTTACTTAGTTTCTTTCATACACCGAAGCAAAGATATTTTTCCGAAAGGTCGCTTGAAAAACTTACATACCAACCACGACAGATCCAACTACCAACCGCAAGAAAATCATTTTTTGGAAATTATAATTTCATCATGAATCAACATTTCAAAAAATATTCGTATGTTAATTCTATCTTCATTTAAATTATTGTATTTAATTATAAAAATGTCTCCATCTAGATGTAAGTTAAAGTCGACATTTAGACTTCATCCCATCAAATGCGTTGACGATTTATTCTACTTCATCTTTTACTTGGAAAAATTTCTCTAAATTCAAAAAGAATCAATAAATAAGACCACAGAGGGACTCGAACCCTCAATCTTCTGATTCGAAGTCAGACGCCATATCCATTAGGCCATGCGGTCAAACCTTCGCCCAACGTGGGGCTCGAACCCACGACCGTTGGATTAAGAGTCCAACGCTGTACCGACTGAGCTAACCGGGAGTTCAAAAATGGGATACATTGTTGTTGTATTTTTGTAAATCGCTTGACAGGCATGGCATGTCGCCCCGACATCTGCTAAAAGGAATTAGGAATCGAAATGAACCTTTGTTATTTGTAAGACATAACCTAGATATGCATTAACCAACATTTTGGGTAATAAATCCAGGCGAATTTCCCTGGGACGTTAAAAACCATAACGGTATTTTTTTTGTTCAAAATTAACATTTTTGAGCGGAGCGCTTGAGCGGCTGCTCCAATTTTTTAACAGATTTGATGGAATGTTAGTGATTAGCCACCCGTGTGCATATTAAAAAATTAAACACCCTAAAATTAAAACCAAGAATTGTTAGATAACTTGACCCAGATATGTAAAAACAGATATTTATGTACTAAATCCAGAGGAATTTCCCGAAGCCATGGAAAACTATATATATATTTTGGAATTTAGATTCGTTTCACTACAGTGCTTAACAAGAGGCTTTAATTTAAATCATTTATGGTGAAATGTTGGTAAATCTAACACGATTATTCTTTTTTTAACTTTACATGAAAAAGAAGTTTGGTTTGATAACTATGGGACACATGCGTTTATGCTTGCAGAAACAAAACTGTGGCAGTCGGGTTAAAACTTTCTGGAATGTTGGATAAGATGGACCTAACGTGCACATATCTGACATTGAGATATATTGTTTAATGAACATGAATATTAAAATAGGTTTGTTTCGTCAGTGACCCATGCGTTTTTGCTTGCAGGAATAAACTACATAGTCAGTGTAGTATACAAATGGTATTTTAAGAATAGTGGCGGAAAACAAGTGGTTGACACTCTATAGTTTTTAAAAGAAATCCAATATACATTTTCATTAGTAATGGTATATTAATAATAGCTTTCATTAATAATGGTGTTCATTAATATTGGTATATTAATAATGGAATAGTAATTTTGAGTAGGTAAAATAGAGCTTTTTAAGACAACTGAATGCATTCTTAATTATTATTTACTTGTGGACACGCGGACAATTGCTAAGCGTGACCCATAATTAATAAAATGTCGCTGACTTCTACTTATCTTAAATCAATAAGGTTAAACCACAGCGACATTAAATTAAACATCTACCAAAACCACGATGTTGCCGAGGTCATCCAACGTTTTAAGAAACTTGGGTTTTCATAAATTTTGTAGCCGCCGTAGGCCCCGAGCAAAGCCAACACGCCAAGGGAAAACTTCATTTCTCTCATCATCCTAATCATTATGGGATGACTTTTGCAGCGGTTCGCCTTGTTTTCACTTCAATTCAAACATCCGTGATAAGATGGACGTCATCCACTTAAAACTGCATTATGGCGCCAGTATTGGTCATTGATCGCGTGCAAAGGCTGACCTGAAAAACATTATGACGTCAATTAAGGGTCAGTGTTGTTTGATCTCTGGAAATCATTATGACGTCAGTTATTGCTCGGAACTACGAAGGATTTTGATGGGGTTCCCGTGAGACAGACCAGCTAATGGGTTTATTTTGGGCGAACAATCACACGAGATGTTGTCGCAAGAGTGAGAAGCAGAGAATCTATAAGTGGTTTTGGAGAGAAAAGATTACATGAATAAGACCAAAAACGGGCATCATGCAGTTTTTCTCTTAGGAATTGGAGCACCAGATAAATACGGATGTTTGAACGTCAGAGGGAGTCTGTCTGACAGAGAGAGAGGGAACGAGGCTGAGACCGAGGTGACTGCCACCTGGCGCGTTAAGCGCTAGGTTATTGAGACTTTGTGGCATAGTTGACAGAAGGAACAAGACAAAAGTCGCTTCTGCCGGAATAAACAAAGAACGAGTTGACAAGCCGCAAAGGAAAACGAACAGTCTATTAAACGCATCGCGCAGTTATTCCGACGCCAGTCGGTCCCGCGAATCGATTCGGTCGCTGCGAAGTGATTTCCCAGTAAAGTGCATCGATTTATTCGCGTGTTCATATTGACACTCCAACGAAGCGTCGAACGTTGCGAAAAACGTCAAACGTTGCATTGATTTATTCGTGTGTTCATATTAACGTCAAACGTTGCAGTGGCGACCTTCCGACGTGATTTTGAATTTAAACGCAACCTACCGAAGTCTGAAGAGTGGATACGAAGATTTCAACCGAGCAGACCCTACTGTTCACGAGAAAACAGAAGTCTGATCAAAGCAGAAGTCTGTTTAACTTTCTGCAGTAATCAAGTGAGCTAGAAGAATTGCTTTTGAATGAAGCTCACCGTTTATGTTTATTCAACATTTCCTTCAAGCATGATGAGGGAAAATTCAGCGACGATATCAAGCAAGCAAAGAGCCGAAAATCGTCGTTCAGCCATGTTGTTTTAACCAGTTGGTCACTCGACACTAAACTGGAAGGCTCTGTCTGCGGATAAAAGCAAGCAAATGTTCGAGTTTAAAGATTTTGAATCAGCGATGCTCTCAGTTTTTCAGAAGTTATGAAACTGAGCGAAGACTGATGTAGAAATCGACACCATTACACATCACATTTCTATATCACGGTGGAAAAGGTTTGAGTGTGGGCTATATAATATTGCATTTGATTTAAAGTCCCGAGCAAGGCACATATATATTTGCTAGAGTTTATGAGAACTCAATAATTCTGTTATTTTTGCTATCGACTTGATATGTTATTTATATTGCTTGATTTACACATGTCTATTTTCCGGGAAAATCAACCCGAAGAGATTACTGCGGAATCGCAAATCTATTATGTCTCTTTATTGCTTAATATTACCGCCCAGGTTACTTAAGCAAATCGTTGCTATATGCGAAAACAGCCAAACGGCTTATTTGTATCAAGCAAAAATATGAAAACAACAGCCCTATAATGGCCTTTTGAGCAAAATGTGTTGCTGCATCGGGATTTTTAACAATTGCATTAAGCCAGAATCAACCTTTGACACATATATTCTCATTATTAACACACTCGTCTTACTAAAAATGTTTTGTATATTCTGTACTAACAAACTTTTAATATGAAACACATACATTATGTGGAAGATGGGACTTAATTTTGATTTTTCATTTTAACGGTGGAAGGCATGCAGCGGTTCGCCTTGTTTTCACTTCAATTCAAACATCCGTGATAAGATGGACGTCATCCACTTAAAACTGCATTATGGCGCCAGTATTGGTCATTGATCGCGTGCAAAGGCTGACCTGAAAAACATTATGACGTCAATTAAGGGTCAGTGTTGTTTGATCTCTGGAAATCATTATGACGTCAGTTATTGCTCGGAACTACGAAGGATTTTGATGGGGTTCCCGTGAGACAGACCAGCTAATGGGTTTATTTTGGGCGAACAATCACACGAGATGTTGTCGCAAGAGTGAGAAGCAGAGAATCTATAAGTGGTTTTGGAGAGAAAAGATTACATGAATAAGACCAAAAACGGGCATCATGCAGTTTTTCTCTTAGGAATTGGAGCACCAGATAAATACGGATGTTTGAACGTCAGAGGGAGTCTGTCTGACAGAGAGAGAGGGAACGAGGCTGAGACCGAGGTGACTGCCACCTGGCGCGTTAAGCGCTAGGTTATTGAGACTTTGTGGCATAGTTGACAGAAGGAACAAGACAAAAGTCGCTTCTGCCGGAATAAACAAAGAACGAGTTGACAAGCCGCAAAGGAAAACGAACAGTCTATTAAACGCATCGCGCAGTTATTCCGACGCCAGTCGGTCCCGCGAATCGATTCCCGAGTAAAGTGCATTGATTTATTCGAGTGTGCATATTAACAACGTTTGACAATAAACTAACCAACGTTCAATAAGCGTGGACTCGATCTTTGGAAGTCGGATATCGGAGTCAGCATATATTCGAGCCACGCTAAAGCACCAAGGTGCGTACACGGAGGGTGAAAACCCCCCCGACGAACGTCAAACGTTGCAACTTTCCCTGAAATCCTTTACAAGGGAAGCCCCCATATTTGCGTGAGGAAACGGTTTATCAGGAATCTCCTCGCCAAGAAATTCGCACAGTGGAGCCCATCCGTCCTTAAAGTTGTACACAAGCAACTTGTCTTTCGGTGCATTCTGTTGAAATGTAGGCGTTATAGTGTTATAAACTTAATGCAAACTTAATGTGTGGTGCATACTTACAAGAAGGATGTTTGCGTTGTGGGTTCTATATAAACGTTTCAACACGAGCTCGTTTTTGTCATATGTGGACCAAGGCCATCGACGACGCGATGATAGAACTACTTGCGCTAAAAACAGTTTTTGTATGAAAATGTGGGAAAAGACAACAAACCGGATGTTATAGTCACGCCACGTGGTCCGAAATCTTAAATTGAATGTTACGTTGAAGATCATGCTACATACCAACAGAATTTTCAAAGCGAAAGTATTGCCATCCAGAATACGACAAAACTTGCATCAGTATATACAAAATATCAGAATTAAACGAAGTAAATTGAGATAGGGCGCTTCGGTACCAAGAATCCTCGTCTCGGGTAGAAACCACAATCTGTACATAGAACAATTATAAACGTGTCCTATTTAAACTCGTGTGGCAAATGCTAAGCTTACTTTGGCATCCGGGTAAGCCTTTAATATTTCTTCCCAAAACAGATAACAGGGACTATCGAGGACTGCATCAACGCCTTTGTACATCCTCCTAAAGTCCTCAGCTGTTCCTCCATATTTTATTCGATTGCGCCATTCCTTTCCCAGGTACCAAGAGTTTTCCAGCCAATCATATGTGTTGTATCCAAACTCACGAAACACTGCTGTCATAGTTTTGGTTCCTGTTTTGGCATAACCGGCATATATGACCTTCATCCTTATTTATAGTTTGTATACACGATAAAGTCTAGAAATGTTCGAGATTAGTTTTTATGCGCACTTAGCATTCGGTTCGACACAGAATGGTTTAGATTTTGAAATATAAAGATTTTGCAGGAAAGTGATGAAATTACCGGAAATGGAAAATAAAGATACGAAGTAATACCTGAAACGTGGGCATTAAATCATCGAAATATTTAATACTGTCGTTTATTATGTTTTTTGTTGTCATCATTTTCCTGTAGGTTACATTCATTTTATAGGGTTCCAATTTTTGTTAGAATATGCCAGGGGTCGGCAACCTGCGGTTCTTTTATCCTTCGGATGCTTAATAAGTATAATACCCATGCGTAAGTGAAACAAACAGAAGAACACTCGCGTATTTATCTCTCACAGTGTTATTTTCGTTGATTGCGAAAATATTATTAGTTTTGCGGTTACCATTGATTTTTATTTTGAGAAATATCGGTAAAAATGGTTTAAAAAAAGGTTGCCGAACCCTGGACTATGCCATGTGTTTAAATAATCAAATCGATGTTATTATATAGATACAGCAGTTGTAAGATCGTATAGCGGCATAGCCGAATTTAAAATTCTCGCCGTATTTGAAATAATAAAAAATCTTAGATATCGTTACAAATTTATACTTAAATATTAAAACAAAACTATATAGCGAGTAATTCGCAAGATACGCAATGATGCAGCAATCTGGTGAATTTCTGTACAACAACCCAACACGGAAATCTTCTTTGATTCAAACAATATCAGTAGGGGAAAAGAGGGTAAAATGGGCCACCTGGGTAAAATGGGCCCCCTCCATTTCTCAATATATTTTGAAGAATAAAATTTGCTACAAGAACCATTGTCAGTATATCAAATTATGGAATCTCCAAACCGAAGTTTGAGCGTGAAATCACCAAACTCAATGTTTTCTGTAGTTATTTCGGTTTGAGAAGGTCTGAATCTAAATTTGCAATTTTTGTTTTCTGCTAATATATAATAGAAAAGATCAAATACTAAAATAACCTTTACTGTAGTTAAATAGAACTATATAGCCTAGACCTACTTTTACTGGTAGTAATAAAACTTCTTTTTTAAAGAATTTTTTATAGAGATTTTAAGTCGTATGTTGGCACCTGTCTAATATGGGCCCCCCTGTAGTCATTTGGTAACTAACGGGGCTAGACTTAGCATTAACAGTACTAAAGGGCTGGACTTAGCACTAACAGTCATATTATGTGTTTCACAATAAACTAAACGGGTTTTCTAAATGTTAATAATAACATGAATTGATAGTTATGCTTCCACTAAAGTAGCAAGGTGTTATTGCATTAGTATACTAGTAACTGGGTATTAAATAAAAAGTAATTGCAGTAATCCAAAGTGTTAAATTAAAAAAAACAAAACTACATCATAAAAAGAAAAGTAATAACATTGTTTATATGGGAAGCGAATATTGATACTGTTATCTAACGAAATGTTAATATCGAAAACGGGCCGGGGCCCATTTTAGACTACACCCTTGTCTAAAATGGGCCACTAACGAAATATTTTTCTTTGTTAATAAAATATATTTAACAAAAATTATTAGAAAGTTAACATGTTATGTGTGAAGACTTTGGTATTAGGTGACACCACATGAAAAACTTAAATCCAGCGGGCTTTATATTAGTAAAAAATCCGATTTGCAACTAAAGGGCCCATTTTACCCACTCTTCCCCTATATGGTAAGTCATTATTTTAAACGCGGCATGTGACTTTTAGCATGTACTAAACGTTTTTCGATTTCTTAGAAATTAGCAGCAAATCTCATCATACCAAGTTTCTACATAATCAAATATCAATAATCAATTAAAACTCACTATTATAACGATCGCTCTTTAAATACATCATCATTACTTGCACAAGCATGCACAATATGGCAAGCAGAACTATTACGCTAAGGAGCCGCGCGAGCAGTCGCTTGGATGCCATTTTCCACGAAACGACCACTCAACTGAACATACAATTGTAATATCTCATTGCACGATGCTCCCGATCAACCATTCTGTTTTTGGGTCGCATACGCATTCAGCTGAATCGTGACGTCACCACCTCTTTACCGCACTACTTGACACAGCGACGATTAAAAGTTATTCAACCGAAACAGTTAGAAATTCATTTGTAAATGAACCCAATCTGTCCAGCCGGTCTGGCAGTTAAGTGCGTCGTCTTTTAATCGAAAGTTTTCAGGTGCGAAACTGGTCGCTTGCTAGTGGTTGTGTCCTTGGACAAGGCTCTTAATGTACATTGCCAGAACCAAGCGGATTAATGGGTTCTACCAATTTGAAGGAACGTGTCTATCATATACACTGCAATAGCTCTGGTAACCCGACAGTGGGCACGTGTGATCTGACGATTGCCCGTGTATTAAACCCCTTGGTTTTCCTATTCACGGGGATAAACATGAATATCCTAACCTATCCTGTCCTAATCTTATCTTAATACACCACTAGAGAGTGTCAACCACATGTAAACCACCACTATTTTAAACCCCGGTTGAGTGTACGCCATATGTTTTGCTTGCAGAAACGATGGGATTTCCTGGCTACCTCATCACTCCTGTATTATAGCAGAGACTAATGCGTTCCCGAGTTACCAATCCAAACTTTATATCTATATTTTCTAAATGAACCTAACGAGTGACACGGTTACCTATATCTTATATAAAGGGTACAACGTTTGTTTCTGCAAGTGTTAAGCGCTCCACACACATATAGCGTTTTGCGCAATCCGTTGCGTTTCTCGCGTCTCGTCATCCTTCTCGTCAGGCGTTGCGTTTTAGAGAGACGCGAGACCATGCACACACACTCGCGTTCATGATGACGTATTGCGTCAAAACATTCCCACGTGGTTTTGTTTACTGGCCATTAGAACGATTGTTTTCACCAGTAAAAAACGAATTAAGCAAAATATAATGTCCAATCTCTTCACTTTATTGTCACATGTTTCTAGACATATAACCACTCTTTTTTTTTACTTATGTTCTTTTTATATTTTTTACATCATTTTCATATAACAAACAACTTACTTGACATTTATTTCTATTGCAAAATATCAAACGAAGAAAGAGCAATACAGTGCTATGAAATGAAAAATTAACTATTACAGTTGGCTTGGAAAGGCAGTGTATATGACTGAAGAAATATAATAACACTGAAATATAAATAAAAATATTATTTACAACTAGCTGCATGCTTTACAATTCATTGATACCAAATAACAAATTTGCATTTACAATGACTGGTATGTTCAATATGAAAGTTACAGAGTTAACAATATCTGCACAATTGCAGCGATAGCTTCATCGGCTGTTTCCATTGAAACTATATAGTTTAGCAACAGTAAATTTTCCAAAACTATCATACATATCATCCTGCACAATGTTGGCCTGAGCTGCACTTTTTCATATATTCGGAATTTCTCTCCAGAATATGTATGAGGTCTTCCTAAGTAATAAAGTGAGTGGTTATTAGAGCTGTGGATATCTAGAATCAAATAACGATTAATAAAAAATTAACTGGTAATGGTCCACATAAATCTGAATATTTTCAATTAGACATTGCAAGAGCAAAATAAACCGATGTACAATGGTAAACAAAGTTGTTTACACACAAACAAGTTATGTACAATATGAAAATAACCACCTGCAAATCAACTTTAAAATCCAGCTTTCTTCTTTTATGCTGTTGTGCAGACTGCAGCGATTCAGCAGGCGAAGGGCAATCTATTGTTGACGTTATGGATAGATAGTTCTGTTGGGGTGTTTAGTTTACCAGAACTATCCCTGTGTTGTGTCATGTGTGCCTGTTAGTTATTACTTCACCAGTATACTTGTGAAACCTATTAAACTACTGGTACCTGTACTTGGTTCAAGCAATGTGTGCTAACTGTATTATTTAATGGAAACATGTTACATTTAATAAACAATACAAACCGATACTGGTACTTACAATCGGTGACGGAGGTGGTCTTGCAAAAATTGCATATTTTCATCATGTTCCCATGTTGAACATGTGGTCGCCCCAGAACCGCTCACTTTCATTTATCCGCTTTTTTTTCTCTCTTGAAAATCCATTCCTTAAACTACTCCATATCATCATACATGCCTCTGCTAATAAATGTTCAACACGAATTTCAACAAACATTGTGTTTCAATTCACACATAAAATAAACCCATATTAAACAATAAACTACCGGTACCGTACCTGGTTCTCCTATTTGGTCACTAATGTAAGTCCAGGTATTTTCTTTTCTCATTGTATCCTTATAATACTTATTCTTTGAATCATACAGATGAGGACTTGCTTGTACCAAATTAATCAGTAACTCATTAAAATCTGTTTTTGACATTTTTGGATCTATGTCATACAAAAATTGGGCTAAAACTTAGTATAAATGATATTTAAAACCAACTAAACAAATAATTGTTATAATGCTATACTTAAATAATCCTTATTTACTTATTCTCTGGTCTACCTGTGATTTTAATTGAAATAATCAACTTAAAACAGTGTCTCTTTCATTTTCCTACCTATTGCGTCTTGCGCAAAAGTTAAAATATTTTTAACTCTGACGTTTGACGCTATTGAGCCACTTCTCTCGACTTGCGTTTGTCTGGCGCGAGTGTGTGCATGACCCGACGCAAGAAGTTTTACGGCAGACGCGAGGTTTTGACGCGAAACGCTATATGTGTGTGGAGCCCTTTACGCCTTTTGCGCTTAAGAGGCGTATGGTCATAGAACCTTGTTCTAACGGCCAATCGTGAGACCGGTCTGCCTTAGTCTATGATGTATATTACGCAATTACATTAAAGTGTTTTACTAAAATATAAAATATTAATAAAAACTACAACAACTGTTAACTAGTATTCGCTAGTGGTACTTAATAATACACAGCGTACTTAATACGTAACAACCAATAAAAATACGATCTGACCGTTGGGCGGTACATGGAGAACTAGCTTTACCAATGCAATTAGGTCGGACAACGGTAAAAGCGCGAAAAACAAACGGTGCCGAAAACAAATAATTTGTGCGTGTGGGAAAATCGCCGTAAACGCCTGCAGGGGTGCAACTTAGAATAACAGTGAACATAGATATAGTGGTCGTAACACAAGTGAAAAAAAGCAGATAAAAATAATAACATATCACACAAAGAAAAACCACAACATCAAAACTTTATGGCGATATAGCGAACACGCGCTATGCAGTTCAGGGACTGTATTACCAGCACGAAAGAGATCTTCTAACGACGAGACTCAAACTTATATACCAAGGGTAAATCACTCGGGCATGCAACTGTAGTGACATATTAACTCTACATCCCCCTTCTTAAGGTATTACAGTCGAGAGGTCAAAAATAGTAACGCTTAAACACAAAGTCTACATTTCCCCTTTAAATGTGAAGTTTAAAAACACATTATGAACGTAAATAGACAACTCATATGTCGTACATAAAAGCTTGGGAGGTACAATAACTCTCCCATAACGCGAACGTAAAGTAGCCGAACTGCGACCTTCGGGCGGCACAGGTACAGGAACGAGTTTACTGCGATTCCGTCGCAGAGTGTGGTCCTCCGTTTGAGATGGCGTATAACCAATTAAGACCTCTATGAACGGCAGGATGTGACGAGTAGTACCCTCCATGAGTCATTGTTTTTAAACGAATGTTTTGCTGAGTAACAATGGTGGTGATTTCCCAATGTTTGTTTTGTTGAAAGCAGCATGTGCTAGGCTGCGCGCCGGTGTTCTCGTTTAGCTGTAAAGTTTTGTTATCGTGGAGCAGTGCTTTGTAAAATAAAGGTGTTGATTGTGCATCTGCTAGCTGTTTGTTGGGAAAAAGTTGCCGATGTACGAAGGGGTATGGGCTCAAAATTTTTAAACAAAATTTTGTGGGGTTTTGAGTTTAGGGGTCAGATCCAAGCTTCAATTTTAAATTGTGAAAAAATTAAGACTTCCTATGTCTGGATTTTGAGCGACAGCCGTTTTTGTGAGGTCAGTTTGCATTGGAGAGATAGGGAGAATAATTAGTTGAACGCCTCCTTGAACAGTGTATGAACGAGGTTCACGCGAGGGTGATACAACGATACCGTCTTTCAAGTTTCTGTGTGGATCGAACTACAATGAAACAACCTTTTTCCTATGGTGGTAACGGTTTTGCGCGGGGACGTTTGTAATACTTTTGTTTTGTTGGTGCTTCGCGATATTGTCTTTTCTTTGAAAGTCTTTCAGATATGACCACTCTGGATCTAGCTGCAACGGCAGCAAAGGTAAAGTGCTTTGAATCTTCTATCCATTAGTAATTCTGCTGGGCTGTATTCAGTGGAGAGAGGCGTTGCTCTGTAGGCCAGTAGACCTCGGTAAAGATCAGATTTTCTTAGGATTCCCTTTATCGTCCTTACAGCTCTCTCTGCTTCCCCGTTGCTCTGAGGAAATCGAGGACTGCTAGTGACGTGTCTGAAACCGTAACTTTTAGAGAATCTGTGTAAAATAAAGGATTCGAATTGAGGTCCATTATCTGATACGAGTTGTTGGGATCCCATGACGGGCAAAGATTGTAGTTTCTCAATGACGTCTGCCGACCGGGTCCCGTTATCGAGCAAAGCAACCCTAATGAATCTTGAGAGGTAGTCTAAAAAACAAGGTAGTTAAGATTTTTCCAGTAAAAGTCACAACCGACTTTCTCCCAAGGACCATTGGGCAGCTTTAATGGCTTCGGGTTAAAAATTACGGAATTAATGGCTTCGGGGAAAAATGCCTTTACTTAGTGCAAATGTTGCAGTTTATTACGTAGTTGTTCAGGTCTTTTGGTAGTCCAGGCCACTTTTGTTTAGCTTGGTGTAATCAACACAGATCTGTAATTTCCCGCTTCGCTTTGGCACAACCACCATTCCGTTGGTTTGGTTACCGGGCTAATTACTCCCAATTTCAACATGTGTGCTAATTCCTCTTAAACCTCAATTTTCAGAGGTAAAGGAACACGTCGTGGAGAATGGAGCCTGAACGACGATGCATCATCTTTTAGTTTGGTCGTTTACGGCTCTCCGAGCCTACCCATCCCAGTAAAAACGCTTCGAAATTTTCGGGCGTATTCATTGCTATATAACCCTTGTATTCTTTTAAGAATATCCATCGCTTTGATAGCGGGTCATCCAGACAGTAAATTAGTTAACCCGAAAATTACATAAATACACTGGATAGAATCTTTATTCGTATCGTGCATCTTCGCATTGAAATAGCCTTTGACTGTGAGGTGATTACCTCCAGGACCACACACCAATCGATCACTTTTTTAAACAATCCTTTAAAATTGTTACACTTTTTTTTTAAATGGCCGGTATATTCGCCCCAGTATCCACTCTTAAAGTTATCGGGACGTCATTTACCTTTAAGGTAGCCAACGGTTTATCCTCGCCGATGCCCTTGATGTGCCCTAGAAATGCTGCTGGTTTTGACACCGAAATATACCGCACATGCGACCTTTTACATGCTCTTTTAAAGTGGCCTGGCTTGCCACAGGTATACCACATTGTATTTCTAAAGCGGAACAATTTTCTCTAGTATGTGAACCAAATTTTCCCCACCAATCATAGCCACGGCAAGCACGCACTAATTTACGGCGCTTGTGTCCTGCGTTTAGCTTGTACGGCGTCAACTTCTGAGGGTTTAGCTTCGTTTAAATTTTCTAACACATTCCGTATTTCGAACTACAGTGACCGCCGTTACTAGAGTAAGATGACTTTCCAACTGTAGTCGTTAAGACAAGGATTTATCTACAAGTCCAACAACCAAACGATATTTTATTACCTCACCTTTTAATGTTCTATAATGTATATTCACATTTATCGGCTAAACAATACAGGGACGTTATGAACGTTACAAACGAATGTTATGAACAAGAGGCTCATTAGATTCATAGTTTCGCATATTAAATTTTGCTCTTTCGTAAATCACATTTTTGCACTTCAAAGTGTTGATTTAAACGATCCCGGACTGTTTTAACCACACTGAGTTGATCTTCCTTGAGGTTTAAGGTACATAGAATATTATCGGCTTTGTCGCCTAATAAATACATCAAGGTATTAACCTGATTTGCTTGCGTTTCCTCTGAGAGCTTGGACGCGACTCGGCACCTTTCAATCCTTCGAATCCATTGTTTCCAATTTTCTAGCATATTGAAATTGAATGGTTCCGGCGGATACATTTGGAAAGTCATCCTAATTTTGACACCATGTATCGATATAGCGAACACGCGCTATGTACTTCAAATTAGGGTGTTGATGAATGTAGGGATTTGCATACATTTGTTGGTTCTTCTGTTGCTACCTGTACTCGTTTACGAGTCTCTAATCCGAACTCCGTCACGGAAGGTTATTTTATTCTTGATTAAATGCAGATACGGTAAAACACACAGTTAAACTAATTCTGGCAATCCTACCAGGACACGGCAGCGTCGTACTCCGCGCGTTTACAATAATAACTCTTGTTCTCAGCTCGGCCTGTGCGTTCTATATTTGCGCTCTATAATAAAGGTCCCGAATCAATCACACTTCACGTGACAAGTGTAACATCTGTAAATCGTCAGATAGAGGCCTTACAACACGCATTGTGGCTCGTGAGAATTTTTTCCAGGACCCGTTTACAGAACGCTCAATAATGTGGAAAACAGCATTTATACACAGTAAAAAATCACGATAAAGACATATGATAATGTCTTTATCAAATACATTATAGGGTGTTGGTCTTAATTAAATTTTGTTTGCTGAATATTGTTATTTCGCGTAGGTTTTGCGGCTGCGTCCGCTATATTTATTAAATTATATGCTTTTTTTAATGACGTGCTTTAACGACTGTTCGTTTTGCCGTCTGTTCCTGTGTCGTAATTATTTGATTTGATTGTCCTTTCTTGATACTGGGGCAAAAATTGAATACACTAAACTAAAATTGCTACGGTAAAAAAAAGTAAAATGCGGTAAAAAGGGTGGTGACGTCACGATTCAGCTGAATGCGTATGCGACCCAAAAACAAAAGTGTTGGTTGAACGGGAGCATCGTGCAATGAGATATTACAATTGTATGTTCAGTTGAGTTGTCGTTTCGTGGAAAATGGCATCCAAGCGACTGCTCGCGCGGCTGCTTAGCGTAATAGTTCTGCTTGCCATATTGTGCATGCTTGTGCAAGTAATGATGATGTATTTAAAGAGCGATCGTTATAATAGTGAGTGTTAATTGATTATTGATATTTGGTTATGTAGAAACTTGGTATGATAAGATTTACTGCTATTTTCTAAGTAATCGAAGAACGGTTAACACATACTAAAAGTCACATGCGGCGTTTAAAATAAGGACTAACCATATACTGGTATTGTTTGAATCCAATAATCTCCCCAGCAAATTTCCGTGTTGGGTTTATGGGGTTTCAGGTGATTGTTTCTTGGGTTATTGACACTGGATCTGGCTAACACTCCTGGTACTTTACTTCATAGGCGGTTTCTTAATTCTTGTTAAGTTGTAATTCATACACAGTTTAACTAATTCAAGGACATGCCTAGAGCTACGACTCCAAAGCAGGCGACTACTTAGGTCCGCATTCCAGAGCGCATGTTTAATACTGGATTAATTAGAATGAATTTACACACAAAAAGGAAACAAATAAGCTCGCCACATATGTCATAATGTGGGATAGGAAACATTGGTGCGGATATAAATGCTGATTGAAACGCCAAAGGAAATCAGGGCAAAGGTTTTTAGAACAAGCACAGCTCCATATGCATTAAGGGTTTATTTCAACAATTATAACAAAACTTAGGATAATGCGCAAAAAGATAGTATACAAACCACGAATTCACTACAGGTTGTTCCACTGACATTAACTAGATTGCTGCATCATGGCATATCTAGGAGCATTGTAACCATCCTAGTTTTCCAATCACCATGTTAGTAAAGGTGGAGTGAGTTATTTTCAAGTCTCAGTTTAAAGTGATCATTCCTGATACTTTGGTTTTCTCCATGTTATTATTGTTTCCCTTGGTCAATAACATATTAATCAATTACCAATTCTAAGAGATTAGATGCAAATTCTATGCACCATTTCCCCATCATATTTACAAGACAGTCTATACATTACAAATAAAGTCTCAACAACATTGAAATATCTGCGTCAACTGCTTCACACAAAGTGATTTAACTTCAAAACAAAATGAGTATAAGTGAGCCCACTGGTTACATTAGTACATTATGTTCTGGGTTTTCATTAATTAAAAGAAACAAATATTGTCAAGTAAAGCAGAATAACATTGTGTCGTAAAGTATTCACCCTGCCTAATATTAGGGACGGAATATATAGGAAATCTAGGATTTTTTATCTTCATGTAAAAGTTAGGAGACTGGTAGCACAGAGGTTGTGTCTTTGAGCAATGTATTTAGCGAACATCGCCCGAACCCACTAGAGTAATGGATTCTACCAAAATTAAAGAAATTTTTAATCATACACAACACACTGTAATTTCTCCGGCAAACTGATATTGAGCGTGAGGCACATATCCTAGAATTATTAATCTTAAAAACTCTTCTTTAAGAATTTACTTCTCCATACAGATCTTTTAAAGTCAGAGAATCCGTGGAAAATCAACGAGAAGTATGCTCAAGGAGATAAGGTGTGTTTCTTGCTTGTTTTAACTGGTCACCCATTAAACTGTTTTCTGTAGTTACAAATACTCTGCGCAGTCAAAATATATAAATGCAATCATTTTATTGGGAAGTTTACCACAAGTTTAGTTTAGCTTTTAAAGTTTAGTTTATTTATTTTTTGCCCTAGTATTTAATAATGGCAAGCGAATAAAATAACAACACGGGAACAGGAAAAGACGGCAAAATGAACAGTTGTTAAAACATGTCATTAAAAAAAGGCACAGGCTGTTAATATGTATATTTCAGAATACTACCAGCTTTTGGCCAAACCTTAACGACTATCATCCTCAAAAAATATTAGGCTACTTCTCACTCGTGCCCCATACTGCGTGTTTTTACCCATGCTGATTCATATGTGGCATCCCACGCATACCGTTAGCATGTGTCATATTTTACACAAGGAAGATAAACAAAATAGATTAAAATCCTATTTAAATTGTTGTAAGGTGGATATAAATTACCGACCAAACTGGCGTTTAATGGCTACTTGTTAGGTGTTTACAAGGTCAGCGTTTTAAAAAAATTTTTAAGATTAAACAAGTTTAGTTATAGATGACCAACAAGTTAATACAACCGTGCTGTATATTTACAAAGGGGGCGTTACTGCCATTCAATAATTTCCTATATTGTGCATCTAACAAATCAATGGCATAAGTTTAATGTTTAAATATTTTATATTTGCTCTATACTCTGTTGTGATTACACCTCTAGTAAGCCAATGATGCACAAAATAAACATTAAAGTTTCATCTTTTAATCCAAAACATCTGTTTCGATTACACGCTTAAAGTGACAAAACATTCCATTTTGGTGATTAATATACAGGGGATTTAGCAAATTAGCAGTTCATTGACTCATCATTGCCGAATAAAGGAAATTAACATTGCTTGGTTCCGGTGTAGATTGTATTAATAATGAATTATTAAAATTTAGTGCAATTTTATCGTGTTTTAAATGACTCCGTGTCTGGTTTGTGCATAAAGTAATACCAAATGTTAAGACACATTGTACCAATCATCTTAATTCGTAAGAGTATGTTTACTGTATATACATTAAGCTTAAAATGATGTTAATTAATAATCATAACTTTGGCAACACTCATTCATATTATATTGGGAAAATAATTCATTTCGCAAAGATGAACTGTTTGCTGCTTTGCTGTGGAATGATGGAATTTATGCAAAATTGGAGCAATTTCCTAAGTTGGTCTTATATAATAATGTTTATTGATCATTATTAGATAATAAGGAGCCTTGAACACCAAATTCAAGATCTGGAATCAGCTCTTGAAACCAAGAAAACACAACTTAACAAAATGAACTCAATGAAGGTTCAGATTCCTTTGTTTTGTGACTTGTTATTTGAATGCAAAACTATTTGGCTGAGTTGCTTGGTGGGTTAGTGGTGTCTTTCAACCGAAGAGTTGTGGGATCAAAACTGGGGGATAGCTGGGTGATTGTATCCCTGGGCACTTAGTGAACATCACCTCAACCCAGTGGTGAAATGTGTTCTACTAAAACTAAAGTATGTCTCAATCATACGGTACACACTGCAATAGCTCCGGTAATCCGACGGTGGGCACTAGGTAATTTGACCATTGCCTGTGTGATAACGACCCTGTTCCAATTTATAGGCATAAAACATGATTATGTATACTTTATTTCGACATTGTTTTATAGACAAAATGTTTTATTATCTATATATATACATAAGTTTAACTCTTTCACTCCCGGCCAAATGCATTAATTCAAACATGCTGTCCCGCAGTGTTTTTTACAATTTTTAGTCATTTTCAAATTAGCACAGTTTTTCTAAAGTTTATGCTATGATTTAATATTTAGTATGGTTGGAAAGATAATTTATCCCTCTTTTAAACAAGCTGCACATCTAATATCTACCTCTAATAAAGAATATATTATGTAAACTTTAGTGAACACCACTTTTTATGCAAAGAAAATTCTGCTCGACTTTGAAAAATTTGAGGTGCACTGACAAACGAAATACTCACTTATTATTGGAATGCCCAAATGATATGAATATTGGGAATGTAGATTGTCTAAATAGTTTTTGTACTCAGGAAAATTCGAACTGTATTTCTATCCTTCAGTAGTTTTTTTACTATTTGTAATTGAAATTTCCCTTTTTTCTGGCTATATTATGAAAAAATGAACCAAAACGCATTGAAGTTTTTAGAGTTTTTTAAAACTAAAACAGTGAAAAGTATAAAAAAACAGCGTCTGCCTTTGCTCTAACCGCCAGCTTGTGCACAGGGAACTAGTCTCGTCGCCTTTTTTCTTTATCGAGCTCTCAGCAGGACGCTCTCAGCAGGCACAGCTGGGGGGTTCATGCTTATGGTGAACACGCGGCGTACCGCCCGTGGCGAAAACGTCACCAACGCTTTCCTTTTTATCTCAACGGCACGAAATTTACAGAGAATGTAAAGAAAGACTTGCTTGACAAAAAGAGCTTCTCCGCAAGTTAACACGACTCCTATTGGCTGAGTTAGTCACATGTAAATTCGTGTAAAATCGATAGAAATAAGAGGCGAAGCCTTGAAAAAGAAAGGCTATCACTCCTCGCATTTTTAATATTTCTCCACGATAATCACAGAGAATAAAATATAGGGTTTCCTTGATCGAATGAGCCATAGCTGAGGTCTCTACCATTACGCATTGCGGAGAAATCGTTTTTTAGATTTGTATCCATTTATGGACAGACGGGATACCATGTTTTCCCACCAACTCGCCATATATGGCGAGTTGGGAGGGAAAGAGTTAATATCTTTCCCAGGGAAGCATTAACTTACAAACTGTGGAGAATGCCCCTCTATATGCAGATGGAGACAGAGTCATTCATTTTCTACAAGATCAGGTTTAATATTTATACATAAACAATAAATGCATAAGTAGAATAAGCTAATAGCAGAAAACTTGGATGACATTTGTAACAACTAATATTGTAATTATGTTGTATAATGTGCATATATAGAACCAATATTTTGGGTGGACAGATGTATAATAAACAACTAATATTGCGATTATGTTGTATAATATACATATATAGACCCAATATTTTGGGTGGACAGATGTATAATAAACAACTAATATTACGATTATGTTGTATAATGTGCATATATAGACCCAATATTTTGAGTGGACATAAGTACAATAAACAACTAATATTACGATTATGTTGTATAATGTGCATATATAGACCCAATATTTTGAAGTTTTATAATTTGTTGAATTTATTTCAGATTTCAAAATCCAGAATATTAAAAGCAAGTCACTGGAAAAATGAATATTTTGTTTCAGAATATTTAATGTTCGACAGGTAAGCCATGCATATTATCCTTTCACGAAATTGTAACTTTAGTATTTATCAGTAGCAATTATTATACATTTGCTGAGATTGGACTTTAATTAGAGCATCCTCTACATAATTGTGTGTTATTAAATAACCAAAGTTTCAATTGATAAGATCGACATTGTATATTGAATGCAACCCCCAATTATTTCCTCACATTCAAATGTGTTCCTTCCGCTTGTACAGACGATACCAGATTGCAATAATATCTGAAGTTAAAGTTTGAAAAGAACAGTCTTGTAAAAGAATATTGATCTTTCAAATATAATTCACACCAACAACTTATATTCCTCCCATATCCCATAACATTCCACAATGTGATAATAACTTAAACAACATAAAACAAAGCTTAAAAGTTGTTCAGAAAAGTTTCTTAAGCAACAATTTGATTTTGTTTGGTTCCGATTTAAATTTCCTATTCTCCAACCATGGATCACAGAGACTAGATATTTAGTTGTTTTTCTTCAATTTTTCCTCCAATTGTTTCCACACCATGTGTAGAAACTTTGTGTACAAGTTGGAGCTTGGAATGAAACAACGTCCGCAGGATATCATCTCGTCGCGTCACGATTGGAATTCTGACTTCTCCGAGGTGATAAAAGTCGGTGTTGAAAGTTTGAACAGTGGAAGTCAGAGGTTGGACGTGAGCCCAACGTATCGCTTCACTGAGAAAGACTTCCAATACGGTGCGTTTCTCCTGTTTGCTTACCTGATCTGCTTGTTTGACAATTGCGTGTCTGTTTACCATGCTAACATGAACAAAGCAGTGTCTACTGCTGTATGGTGTGTGTAGCTACTCTTATTTGAACTTGCTTTACTTGCTTTAGTTTATTTTTACTCTTACAGTAAAGTATATTATCACAGGGATATAATTAATAAATAATGCAAGAAAGAAATTAAAAAACTTTTAACATTATAAAAGTTAATAAATGCAAATGGTAAAAAAGGTGTTGGCTAAATATTAACAAAACATTAATTGGGGCAAAATTTGAAAATTCTTTACATCAATATTAATTATTTTGGACTTAGGAAAAAGTGTTGGCATAGAACACATAACTTCACTGGTTAGATGAGTTATTCTGTATTTATGGTGGTGAGGATATTGCAAAGTTAATGAGTTGGGGTTACTTCTTACTGCGAACATGGTCTGATTGAATAGTTTTGAATCGACTTTTAGACGAAGGGTCGGTTGCTGGTTCAATAGTCATTACTAGATGTAGGAGCACAAAGCAGAACTTGCGTGAATCTAGTTGATTAATGGGTTAAATATAAAGGAAACCAAAGCATTGAAATCATACACAATACACTACAAAAGCCCCGGTAACCCGACATTGTGCATTGAATGGTTATACGCCTTCTTCTCAGGTGATTGATTAAAATACGCCCGGTACCCGGGTGATTGATTAATAGACGCCCGGTACTCAGGTATCTGCCGCAGTGAGACGAGCATCGGCACGGAGTACGAGTTGATCTTCAAACCGACATCAAGCTCCAACCTCCCTCCCAAGCTCCAACTCTTCCAAACCACTTTGTTCCGGCCGTATGGTCCCCTCCTCCCCATCACCTCCACATCCACTCCTGCTGATGAGGTCGTTCACTTCATCGTTCCGCTCAAGGATCGGATCGCTACATTCCGGTACCCACCACTTGATGGCATAGTTGCAAATCATCAAAAGTATTTCGGATCCATAACTAGAAATCCAGTATTCAAGCCAGCAATTTTATTTAATCGACTTCTCATTATTAACTGGTCATTATAACGCTTCCATGTAAAATAATGTTACCACATATCCTCATGAATGGGAAAACCAAGGGGCTTACCACACGAGCAATCGTTAGATTACCTTATACCCACCGTCGGGTTACCAGATGTCTTACAGTGTGTTGTGTATAATAAGAGTTTTGCTTAAGCACATTATTGGTTTCTATAATGTCGAAATTATTTGCTGATTCAACATAACATTTACCATTGCGAGAACGCTTCGATATAAAATCACGAGGTAATCTGAAGAATTCCGTTGTAATAGCCCAATACATTTCCCATTCATAGGAATAAATCATGAATATCCTTTAGTTGGTTCTAGGTAAGTTGTTATTCCAAAAATGAACTTTTTTAAGTGGAAGAAGAAGTCGTTAGCCCATTAGTATATTCCTCCCATATTATCATATCATCCAACTTCCCGCAGGATATTCATGGACTTCTTCAAGCAAACCATCGCAGTAGACGGGAACGTTCACCTCACTGTGGTTTACTTCGGGGAGGGGGATGGTGAGTCGGTGGACCAGGAGCTGCACAAGTTGGCCAACGACACCGGGTTTCATCGATACAACCTCGTCAAAGTTGTCGATGGGGAGTTTAGTCGCGGGAAAGGTGAGGGCGCCCTCGTGTGCATAGTTCAATAGATAAACAAAGCAGTTAAAAAAGTAGTTGTTTAAACAAAGTAGACGTCAGTCCACCAGGTTTTGAGCACAATATACAAAGTGTGCTGTTTCATTAGAAATCTCTTTCTTATCTCATTAACAAAGTTATATTTTATAATTTCACCTCAATATGAGTTGTTAACCACCTTATATGGGCAATAACCCATCTAAACCCTTCGTATCATTATGATGTAATATTGCCCCCCCCCCAGCCCTCCAGATGGGTGTGGAATCGCTGAAGGGTGACAACCCCCTAATGTTCTTGTGTGACGTGGATATTGGGTTCACCCCACAATACCTGGACCAGTGCCGATCATACACTCGTGCAGGTGGGAACTTATTCATCTATTTCTCCCAGTCATCAGCTCTTCAAGTGTATTTCAGAGCGATTCAAATGTCTAGATTAAAATATTGCAGAATAATTCCTGAAAGGAAAATCCTGAAACCAAACTGATTTGAATAATTATATTTCTAGATTCCCTTTTTTTATTAATCTAAAATTATTTTTAAACTGCATTTTGACAAGTAGACCCAAAAAAATAGTAAATTCATGTTGCATCCACTTGGGTTATCGACGCTATTCACAGTGTGTTGTGTGTGATTGAGCATTTAGATTTTCCTTCAATTTGCAATAACTCATTAATCTTCTATTGCAGTGTTTTGTATAATTAAGACATTCCTTAAATTTGGTAGAACATATTATTTCGCTTGGTTCAGGCAATTTCTGTTAAGTGCCTTGCCCAGGGAGACAACTGACTAACTGTTGAACAGTTTTGAACCTGTAACCCTTCATCTGAAAGCCGACCCACTAACCCATAGAGTTACAACCACCTCATCCAGGTTCGTCGGTATTCTATCCGATCGTATTCAGCTTGTACAACCCCGATGTGGTGTTTCGTAACGACGTCGTGCCCAACCTGCACGACCAACAAGTCATCAAGAACAGCAACGGCTTCTGGAGGGATTTCGGGTTCGGGATGACTTGTCAGTTCAAGTCCGACTTCCTCGCAATTGGTGAGAAAGGTTTTTGTGCAAAACCTTCACAAACCACTTTACCCCTCCATTTGTATATTTGTAGAGGGGGGTAAACTGTTTTAGATAAAAAAACTCATTAAAATTTTATAGTTATGGCATTGATAAGTTCACGGTTGTAGCTATGACTCAACAACTATTGAGTTATAAGGTAACAAATTTGTTGCTTTTCAGCTTTTGGGGATGTTCTTTTCAATCCCCTAGGCGAGTAACACCAATTTACCCTTAATTTGTATAAATTGTTTTTTGCACAAAACTTTGTTTAATAAAACAACCCCCTCAGGAGGGTTCGACTTGAGCATCCGGGGTTGGGGCACGGAGGACACTCTGTTATATCGCAGGTTTGCCATGAGTGATGTGAAGGTGGTGAGAAGTCCGGTGAACACTTTGTTCCATCACTGGCATCCCAAGGACTGCAACAAGGACTGGTCCACAGGTGGGTGGGATGTCATCAGTGACATCGTGTGGTTTGTTGATGTCATCAGTGACATCGTGTGGTTTGATGATGTCATCAGTGACATCGTGTGGTTTGATGAGGTCATTTGTGACGTCATGTGGTTTGATGAGGTCATTTGTGACGTCATGTGGTTTGATGAGATCATTTGTGACTGTGGTTGGATTTTCAGCCTCAACTTATGCATGAACTGAAAAACAAATTCCACTTTCCCCCTTAATGTTCTCCTTAGCATAACTATCAAAATATCACGTCAACAAATTCCATCATTTAAATTTATTAGCAAGCCACAAAACTTCCATCTTGTAAACCTGGAATAAAATCTTTGGTCAAAAGAGAAATATTAACCAAACTGTGCCAAATTTCAACAGCCCATCATTACAAGCTATTGGCATGTTGTTATAGATTAATAGGTGGGGTGCAAGGGTCCGTTACTTGCGTGATAACGCCAATTAAGTGTCCCCACTCACATGAATGAAAATGCTTCTAACAACCCGGCAAAAAGTAATCTGACAAAATTCCCATTAAGTTTAAATCCACCTTAAACCCAACCCACCCACAGAACAATACGAGTCGTGCTTGAAGTCCCGCGCACGCACCGAGGGCTCGATGAAAGACATCGGGTTGTTGTATTTCCAACTGAAGCAGCAACTTGGTGATGGTGGGACGTGATGCAGCCACCTTCCGTCCTAGTATTCCACTGTGATGTTCCATAAGTGCAATGCAACCACCATATCAGTATGCGGGTTATACACAAAGTGATTACCCCGAGTTGTTGCAGTTACCTTTTTACTTTTCTATCATCTGATGTTGTTTAATATGCCGTTTTAAACTTTTCATTGTCTGCAAATAAAGAGGTGAAAATCAATGAGAGAAGCCTGTTCTATAATAACCTTGCCTTGGCAATTTACTTATGCATAGGTTGTGGGATCGAAACTGGTCATCAGCTAGTCTGGCCTTGAACAAGACACTCAATGAACATCACTATATCCCAGTAAAATAATGGGTTCTAAAATTAAATACAATCTAATACACTAGATAAAAGGCACAACAACATGGTCGCCACATGATTCCACCAACCTTGTATGACTTGTTGCAGTTCCCACACTTAAATACTTCATCGGTGGTGTGCGACCTTATATGGACTTGCAACACACTATTTGAATGGCAGCTGTACCCGCACACTTCGCATATTAATCTGGAACCTTTCAACGATATTATCAATCATTACATTCCTATTTACAATGAATGGACATTACTTGATTGTGGAAATATTGGTAGAAACATACAAAATATAACTTTGATCCAATATATTTGAATAAACTAGGAGTGCAAAGTGCTTGTGTAAATATATCGACTTTGTCTAAGTTTTAAGTATGAGTTATCAAATACTAAAACTGGCATGCTAAGTTTGCCCTGGCCCAGGGGGACTTCCCCTAAGTAAATATAATACATTATAAATATAGTATATAAAACAGTTAAACACTTAGAACTAAAAGAGTTGCCCACTATAACCGATTTTCGATAACCCCCCGCTTCAAGGAACCCCCACATCTCTAAACCACATTTAAACTAGTGATGAGTCAGCCATAACGGTCCATGAAGTGAAACTTTATCACAATGTTATTTAACATGTATTAGATATGCAGTGGCAAATTTTGCATGAAAGCAGGATAAACTTTCTACTGACAATTTTTAGCAATGACTGCTTTTCAGCATTTTCCCTTTCAAGAGTTTTGGAATGGGGAATTCCACCCAAGACTCACCACTGTTATGAGTTCTTCTGTGAACAAACAATCCAGCTTTCTGTCTGAACGACTTGCCGCAGTCGTCACATTTGTATTTCCGCTCATCGCTATGTGTGGTGAGGTGTTGCTGCAGTTGCTCGGGTCGGTTGAACGATCGGGCACACTCGGCGCATTGGTGCAGCTTGGCGCGCATGTGCACAGAGTTGTGGTGGCGGCGCATGAGGTGTGCCCAGCGGAACGCACGGCCGCACACGTCGCACTGGAACTTCCTAGTGGGGGGTGTGGAGCCCATGGAGCAGCTGGCTGTGTGGGCTTCAAGTAGTTGGCGGGTCGCAAACATAGCGTGACAACCCATGTTATCACAACCCAACGTCCTGAAGGAAAATTGTTCTAATGATGTCCGTGTATTTACCGGGCGAGCTAATGCCTTGAGCTATTGGGCTGTGTATGATTTAGAGCTTAATTTGGTGGGACCCATTAATCCACTGGGTTCAGGTGATGTTGATATAATGAAAACAACTGACGACGTCAGCATCTGGTTTTAATCCCACAACGTTTCATTTGACAATCCGCCACAAACACCGATCATCCTGCACAACTTATCAAACAGACGACGAACCTGGCTTCGTGCATGAGGAGGTTGTGTCGTCGATGACCTTCGGCCGATGTGAAGGTCTTACCACACGAGGCGCACTTGTACGCATATCCATCAGTGTGGATGCGTGTGTGAATGCGTAGCTCTCTGCAGAAGGATGGGGTATATAGGAGGGGTTGCTTGTGGGTATACATTGAATAGGACATCTATGTTTTATCCACGTGAATGGGAAAACACAAGAGACTACATGGATAAGCTACAGTGTTTTGTGTATGATTCCTTTAGTTTGGTAGAACACATTTTATCCGCTGGCAATGTCAGCCAGACACCTGCAACTAGAATCGGTTTCAAATGTAAAACCAAAAAAGGAGGACATTTCCAGAAGGTCACAGCTGATATGAAGAATAACTGGTTGTACGACTTCTACATTTCCCTTAACATTATTGCTACTTGAGTGTTGTCTGTCGCAGGTAAGACCAGAACCCAGTGGATCGATGGATTAATGTCACAATACACAGCATGTAATATTTCCATTAACCCGACTATGGGCATGAGGTATAGG
>CH002330.1:64235-85064 GCA_000149265.1 Ciona savignyi
GGACTTTACGTAACCGTCATAAAATTAATTTCAAAATTACTTTTTTGCTTTGGTTTTGAGTTTTGCAGCTCTGCTTGTTGTGGGTTGGTGGGTGATGGTAGCAGATGTATCACCCCCAGTATGGGTGGGGTGGTGGGTGAGGTTTGGTTCCTTCGCAGCAAGTTCGATCGCTGGGGTCACACATCCATTGATGACATCATCAGGTGGGACGATTGCATCCCTGCGATGATCGTTTCATTTGAATAAGATACAAGGCATGTTTGACATGCCAGGCGAACCGAGTGTACCGGTACAATTTAAATAAAAAGTAGAATAAACCTTAGATTAGCAAATTCCTACACACCGTAATATCGGTGTATGTGGAGTGGCTGAAGAATATTGGATGCAACTTACAGCAAAACTACTAACAATAGGCAGCATTGTGATGTAACACATGATCACATGATTTTATTTATCGCCACAATCTACATAGATCATCAGTTGAAATTGTCGCATTTAAAATTAATATTCTATAAGTCGAATAGTATGCGTTTGATGGACAAGCGAGTTGCTCACTGCTCAGCTCACAATGCAGTCGGAGGAAGCAGCTTTAGCCGTCACTCAAGCAGCCAAATTGCAATAATCCTGAAGTCACCTTCCATCCTGCACCTCCAACCTCGGCAGAGATGAAACGAGCTCATCAACAGATGAAACAACATCTTCCAATTCATCCGCACCGATAAGCTGCTCCAAGCATGACAGGCATTGTTTGGTAATATGTGGCATCTGATGTCATAATGGGGTTTGTTGTTGGGCATTGTGATGTAGAGAAAGGTGATATAAAATACAATTTGGGCCAAATATTTGCTGAGTTGAAAGAATTAGGATATTCATGGTTCTCTTGAATGGTAAACGTTAGGGACGTTAACACACAGGCAAGATCACCTAGCGCCCACCGTCGAGTTAGTGTGTTGCATATATCAGACAATTCTTCATTTTAGTAGAACACATTTATCCACTGGGTTCAGGTAATGTCCGATAAGTACATTGCCCAAGGAAACAACCGACTAGCTAGCGACCAGTTTTGACCAATTGTGCCACTGACTGAACAAAAGAGAATTTCAAGCGAACCAACCTCCAAATACACCGCGATAAGATAGATTTTTCGAAGGGACGCACTGTCTGCTGGTGATCCATGGAAATAACATATATTCAATATCAAATCTACGTCTTCAATGTGAAAGTAATCGGGAAATCGTACGGAGGGAACTGATCTGGGCATCATCGGAAATTTAGGTTTTGTTGCAGTTTTAAAAATAAACATATTTAGCAGCAATATTTGATATGGATTTTTTTGATTTGTTTGGGTGGGATTTAACATGGAATAAGTTTCCACGTGGCAATGGTAAGAGGTAAGGATAAATTTTTAAGGATTGTAATTGAAGCCAGAACCACTCAGTTGTAAAATAAATACGTTGTATACTTCTATTGATGGTGAGTTAACATTGTTCAAATATGATGGGCGTTATATTATTTCCATGAATGTCGATTCTACATCCGGCCACCATCAACTGATAGCCAGATATGTGTGTTTTACAAACCATACAAAATCATACCAGGTCAGAACATACACACACAGGGTTAGATATGGAAATAATTGTAGTCACTTTGTTTGAGCTTGTTATTAACAATGGTAAATGCCAGACACAAGACAATAGATAGACACATTGATCTCCACATATTTGTAACAATGAACCCCACGTACCCACGATCGGTGATGTCACGGAGGATGGAATGGAGGTGATGGGAAGATGCTGCTAATACGCATCGATGACAATCCCATGTTCTTCCTCCCACTTCTATCCTCACATCAGTGTACAATCCATCTCGCTGCGATATGCAATTATCACATCTACTTTGCTCAATTCTTAAATTCTTTCAAATTTGTAGTTTTTAAGGAAAACAAACAAAATCGGAAATAAAGTGTTCATGCAGAAACAACATTCTGTCTTTCGAAGTAATCTCTACAAAGATCTTCTTTTTAAAAAAAACATATTTCTTTTTTTATTTCTTTATTTAATAGATCTAATACAACGTCCATACTTGTATTCTAGTCCAAAGCTTCCATGTCTAGTTTGTGTCTAGTAAGCTTCCATGTCTATATCCAATTCCATTCCAAGTTGAAAATACCTTCATGCTACATGCGAGTCAGTTTGACCATTTATGCTCAGTTTATTTTTTGTTTCCACAAACCCAACAATTTTTTTATAAAAATATTTTTTTCATAAAAAACAACAGAAAATGTAAAGTTCAATCCTAATAATCCAACATCTGCGACCACATTGTGGTTCAATGCCAACTCACCCTGAATTGATCGAATGATTCACGTAACTTCGTTGTTGCAACATCTGCAAAATATTTTCAAATCAATTTCTTCTTTTTTTCATTGTTTTGCTCTCTTGAACAACTTAGTTTTTATAGTATTTTAAAAAGTACAAAAATGAAAATGTAGAGAAATATCTGCAAAATTAGAATCGTTGTATAAAAAATCTAATTATCTTAATTTCAATAACTCACCTAAAATCATGGCCGGCGATAGATAAGATATGTGATTTACAAAATATCAACACCTACAACAGATCTACATAAAATAGAATTAAAACAACAGAAAATGATATTATATAGAATAAGAATATATCTAATATAAACAGTTGGACAAAATATACCCAGTGAAGCTACCAAGTTAAAAACCTTTAAATAGAAATCGTCACAAAATTTGTTTTATGGTTGAAAGTTTAGAAGGATTAAAAAAGGAAGAAACATAACTACAAAAGATAATAAAAAAGTTTTATATGTGCTTAATTTGAACAAATTTGGTCCGCATTTGATATTAAGGTAGAAATTTCAAAACAAATAGAAACCATATAAGTCGGGTACCATATATATTAAACAGTGGAAGAATAACCCTACAATTTTGACAACAAATTGGAACAATGCTAAATATGAATGCGTGAAAAAAATAATTATAGGTTAAACTCAATCTACACAAATGGACCAAATGGCACAGTTTCTTTTCAGCTTAAATAAAATGCCACACAATAACTATGACATCATAGAAACATGTTTAGTTGGCGATTGAGATTTGATGTTCTCATGTGCCACTCTTTACAGCTAACATAAATATTGAAATATAGGGGGTGCATATATATATAGTGTCTTGTTGAGCTTTTAATGTTCGGATATCAATGCAGACTTTTCACGATGCTGTGGTGCTGATTGATAATGTGTTTTTCTATCAAAGTGTGGTTTACAACATAGTTGGACGGCTGGGTTAGTTGGTTAACATCACCCTTTTCACCCCGCACTCGCAGCAAAACTTTGCAATGGAGATGGGGTACCGGGAGCCACATTCATGGCAGAACTTGGATGCTTGGGCGGGGGCCCCGTAATTCCTTTCGGCAAAGCTGGGGGAATACCCATCCCCACTGACGAGTCCACTGACATCATTTTCACTCGAGAAGCCATCATATGGACTGTTTCTTCGCCTGCTCACATTGCTGGAAGGTGAGTTCCTTCGATTTTGTTGGGAATGGTTCACTTGTTGGCTTCTGTAGGCACCAATGTCATAGAGGTCAAGTTCATTTTGCGCATCGCCTCCTAAGAGCCTTAATTTTTCATTTTTAGAACTGATTTTTCTGATGGTTGTTTTTCTTTCTTCAAGTTGTCCTTTCTGCCGCTGAATTCGCTCTTTTTCCCCGTTGCTGGGTGTATTGGAGGAACCGTGCAACCTTAAACCAGTCCGACTGCGAACTTCACCAAAGTACGCCGTCACGTCGATGTCTGAGTTCCAATCTGGCTGGGACTTCCTCTGGCTCGGTGGGAACCCATTCGGCTTGGTGAGTCCGTTGGATTTGAAGGTTGCGTTGCTGAACTTGTCGGACTTATTTCGAAAGTTTGAAGGGGAATACCCTGGGGACCTGGAGTCACTACGACCGGACGAGGGTTTCGGGGCGGGAGGTTTGTAGTTCTGTCGTGTCGCTACTCTCGCTGCAGCTTGCGCCGAACCTCGCTTGTTTGTGGCGGCTGCATCCCTCATAGAGATCCGCTTGTGTTGCTCGGCGCAGAACGGGATGTGTCGTTGCGCCGCTTCACTGTTGAACTTCCGCAGACAATGGGGGCATTGTGGGTTGTCGGGCTGCTTCGCTTGCAGTGGCTTCCGCTTCCCAGGCTGAGCCACCGGAGGCGCACCACTGGAAGGGAGCGTTCCGAGGGTGGAATTCTTCGCTTGTCGGACAACGGGGGCTCTGTTACGACGGGGAACCGGAATATTCTTCGATTCCCCGGCAGCGAAAACTCGCTGGGAACCGGAATCGAACACCGGACGTGGCTTCGATGTCTTTGCGCATATCTTCATGTGGCGATCCAAACTATCCTGGTTGAATTTGCGACCGCAGTATCCGCAAGGCACTCGATCCACCACCACCGGAGGCTCCATGTCAAATTCCATCGTGATTATGTCACAACTACAACAGTAATATTTGGAACAATGACCACCAACTTAACAGTGCTGTGTTAGATTATATAATGTAAGTTATGAACCAATCTGGTAAACATAAGAATACACAACACACCAATCCTTAAAATAATAAAACAAACAATTGAAAAACCAGAAAGTACCAAATGCAGTTGAGTACATTTCCCGTTGAGCACACAAGATTTACCACCCTTTTTAGATGGTATAACAGGGAAGTAGGCCAGAATATTCATGTTATTCCCATTAATAGAAAAACGCAAGGGGCGTTAATTTTACACAGGCAATTACCTCGTGCCCACAGTTGGGTTATCAGAGCTATTGCAGTGTTTTGTGTGTAATTTAGAGTGATATCAGTTTAAGCTTAACCAAGTTTAAGTTTAAATTACTCAGTTTGGGCAGCCAAAAAGTACAACTCTTGGTCAAATTTATTATTTTACTTTCTGTGTTATTGCTAATTGCTGGGTAAACTAAGTAACGACAACAATGTGCCAAACTGTGATGGGCTGTTCATTGCCTTTTCCTATTTTTATTACTAACGTTCATAGTAGCCGTTTCTTATTCACCTGGAATAAACAAATCATTGTCGTATTAAATTTCCTACACAAGATATCACGTTACCCGTGCAGCAACAGTCTAAAAATGACCGAACATTAGATTTGTTTTGGTCGCAATCCATGGAAACAGCTGATCAAACTTTACAGATGAACGTTTTAAAAGTATTTAAAAGTGGATGACATGTAGATTTGGTAGTTTGTTGATTATAAAAATACGTGTAATTTTTAATTTAAAAAATAGACTGGATAGCTCGACCGAATTATTTACAGCATCACATATTAAATTGAAATAAGTGACGAGCCAACTACTGCTTAGAAAGTTAAACAAACAATCACCACTCAAATTTCAACATCGTGTTTCCTGTGCAATATTTAATTTATGTGCCGTAAAAAGCAGTTAAATTTAAGAAACTTTTTTAATATTGAATAGTATTTTGATGTTTATAAACAGAGTGGGTGGTGGTGGTGGGTTAAACACGGCTTGTCCCTGTTTAGCGGTTTACCGGTGTAGCAAATCTGCTTTATGTTTGTGTCCGGTCTGCTTTATGTTTGCGTGGTAGCACGCTTGCTACAAAATGTGTTCTTGCTCAAGACTTAGCTTCACTAACCATACTTCCTTTACAACATTGTGCACCAAGTAAACAAGATTTTGTGGTCTTGGACCTATATGAAAGTAAGTTCAAACGACTGCAATCTAATCCTTGAAGAAAGTGTCGATACCTACACCCTTGTGCCTACGGTCGTCCAGCCGGTTAGTTTTGCGGTTAAGTGCGTCGCCTTTCAGTCAAAAGGTTGTAGTTGCGAAACTGTTCGCTAGCTAGTCGGTTGTGTTCTTGGGCAAGGCAGTTTTTGCGCCGCTTTACTGTTGAACTTCCGCAGACAATGGGGGCATTGTGGGCATTATGGGTAACCTGTCTATCATACAAAACACACATGCAATAGCTCCAGTTACCCGACGGTGGGCACAAGGTAATCTGAAGATTGCCCTTGTGATAACCGTCTTTGTTTTCCCACTCAAGGAGATAAAGGTAAATGTCCTGTCCTATTCTCCATGAGAACTAATTTTAGTTTTCAACTTTATTAGTTCATTTTATTACCACAAAACACAATAATTGCATTCGGTAGTGAAATAACATTTCGCACTTAAACGGCAACATATTATCATAGGACGACTGTACAATGGAAAATACATCTTGGCAAAAGGTAAAACAACGATTTTTAATAAAACTGACAGCGCACAAGCCGTACCAGGTGGAATGTTAACATTTTAAGAGAAATCATGAAGTTTGCAAAGCAGCAAAATGTCGAAATGGTTGTTAGTACAAAGCTGGCATGGAAAAGATATTTCCCAGGGAAAATATAGATAGAGTTTACCACAGCGCCCACCGTCGGGTTACTGGGGCTATTGATGTGTGGTGTAGGTATTCCTTCAGTTTCATACAACTTATGAATCCACTGGATTCAGGCGATGTCAATAAATGACATGCACAAGCTCATGACTGATAGCCATCGACCAGTTTCGATCCTTCAACCTCAGGGCTAACGGTCCGACGCTTAACCCGTTGTACCAACCAAACATGGACAAATAGAAGATCAGGTTGACCGAGAAATAAAGGATTCACATTAACCGATCATCCTGTAACTATACAAGCTGGGGTATTGGGGGGCAATCACGCACATGTAGTTATTGAATGTAGGTTGGTATTTTTTCTTCTTTCAAGGAAGAGTTAGATGAGGTGGATGGTTTTCGATCGCTCTCCGAGCTCGCCGACCCCGCAGCCCCCCGACCCCCGTTCACAAGGAAATTGAGAGTTTTACGCAAACGCAGCATCGAGAGTCGGGAATCCGGCCGTGCCGACCAACATTCCTGCATGGTGGCGCTATACGTCGATATTATCTGGGGATCAAAATTAATTTTAAAGTTTGTGTCGCCGAGTGGGTAACATGGCTTCCGTTGATAAGTGATTGAGTGACTAAACGATGATCATCCAATGCAAAATGCAAATGAAACGCAGTGACAAGCCAATCACGACGACCTCAATAACAGGAAGAAACCACAAGAAAGAATTGGGATGATGATTTCATTAATTACTAATTTAACATGAAACTGATTAAAGTAAGCAACTTTTTAAAACCTCACAATATTCAGTATTATTGTCCCTTACATGCATTATGTTGCCACGACAATCAGCAATATTTGTCCCATGTGTTTATTGAAACCCACAATCACAACAATCCCTCTATCCCCACCTTGTGAGCATGCCATCCGACGTGGATCTCCGGTCTCATCCCTTCTAACACCACAACTTTCCTCATTTCATCAAAATCTGGGTCTTCCCCCACCGCATCATGGTAGGGGACCATGTACTCACCCCCAACCCCTGTTGGTGAATGTGGGGGTTACGTAATGCTACATGGGCACACATGGGGGTAACATGGGGTGTTAGGTGGGAGGTTATTTGGGGTGCACGTGTGGGGTTATGTGGGGTTACATAGGGTGATAAGTGGGAGGTTATTTGGGGTGCACGTGTGGGGTTATGTGGTGCATGTGGGGACGTGGGTCGTTATGTGGGGTGTATGAGGGTTACATGGGATATTACGTAGGGGATACGTGGGTTACATCAATTGCATATTATGCTGTCGGTTGCGTCATTCAGCATGGCACTTAACGGACTCACCTGAATATATTAATGGGTTCTACTAAATTTAAGCATCGCCTCAATGATACACAACACACTGCAATATCTTCGGTAAACCGACGGTGGAGCCAAGGTAATTCGATTTGTTCAAGTTGTATATTCCCTGAAATTGATGCTTATAAAAACTTAAAAGTTGATACCGTTGACAATGATGCGGTTGATAACCTCCCACATAACGAGTGCGAAGCTGTAGACGTCGGATGCTTTGTATGCCTCGAATGATTCGGGGTGAAAGGTTTGGTCCAACACCTCCGGTGACATGTATCGTTTGGTACCTTGTCGGTTGGACCGATCGTATGAACCAATGTCGATCTTCTCGTGCAGTCTGGTGTGGAGGGTTAGTTGTGCATGGGTCTGGCTGGTTTGTTTTGATTCAGACTGATGTGCGAAAGGTTGTGGTATCGAAACTGGCCACTGGCTAGCTGGTTGTGTCCGTTGGCAATCTTTTATGTTGTTTAAAAATAGTGGCCTGATAAGTTGAACAAACCATAGCAATTTCAATGTACATAATACACTACAACCTAACAGTGTGTGCAATATGCAGTGTGATGGTTGGGTTTGTTAACATCCTACTTTCCTACATCCATGGATGATCATCTGAGAGTTAATGCAATTCCACCATATAAAACACACCACAACCTGGCAGACCGGCAGTGGACATAAGGTAAAGTGATGATTATCTTGGTTGCCCAGTTAATCCACCTCCAATATGAGGTTCCAAAATATCAAAACCCCCGCCGCACCCACCTGGAGAAGCACACGGCCAACCCCATATCAGCCACACAACACTCCCCATCATTCTTCACAAGAATATTCTTCGATTTAACATCTCTATGGGCGATGGCAGGTTTTCCTTGCGTGCCGGCTATCTCAGTGTGAAGGTGAGCAAGACCTGGGATAATCAACACTCAATACACCACATATCTGATAGCTTGGTGGGTTAGGTGTCACATTTCAACCGATGGGTTGTGGGATTAAACTGGTCACTAGCTAGTCGGTTGAGTCCCTGGACATGGCACTTAGTAAACATTACCGGAACCCAGTGGATTAATTGGTTCTAAAGAAGTGTCTAATTTATACACAACACACTGCAATAGACACCGGTAACCCGATAGTGAGTACAGGGTAATAAAGTCTCATGACTCCCATATAAGTGACTGATACCACACAAGCAGATTGCCGCTCATCGCCATCAATAATTCAATCAACTCACCACAGCAGGCTGAATATGCAAGTTTAAGAGCTTCTGCGAGAACAATGGGCTTTGTGTGGAGATAATCATAGAGTGAGCCGTGCTTGTGGTACTCGGTGATGAGGTAGAGTTGCGTCCACGACCCAGCGCCCGAGATATCTGCCGCGATAAACCCTGGGATGGGAATTATGTTTAAACCGATGTCTCTACATCACATGAATAGAATATTCAAGTATCAATGGAAAACGACATTGTAATGATCAAATCTTGCAAGTTTAGCGAATGTCATAAACTAGCGTTTTCCTTTCACGAGGATAAACATGAATATCTGATCTTGCATTCTGGTAATAGTAGATTGGTTTAAAAGGCAATGCAGAGAGTGAAAATCGCCTAAACCACATAGGAAAGCAAAGTGACATCTTATTCCAGTGGCAGAACAACAGCTGTTATAACATGTGGCATGTTGGATCATATAATTTAACAAATATAGATACCGCACAACCCTCCTTCACAAAATTAATTGACATATTCCATACATTGCAATAAATCTGGTAATCCGACAGTGGACGTGAGGTGATCTGACGATTCCAGTGTGGTAACTCTTACACAGTGCCCCAGCTACATACAAGTTTGCAGGCAATCCCCGCACATTGCAACCAACCTAACACGTTATCATGGCGAAGTAAAACTGTTTGATAAATCTCAGTTTCGCGGAACCAGCTATCTTCATCTGTCGAGTTGAATATCTTCAGAGCAACTTTCTCGTCTTTCCACTTTCCAAGCGAAACCTGCGAGTGACCACACCATGAGAAACATAAATGCAATAAATGCGAGCAACATAAGTCACCATACTGTGAAAGCTGTTGCTACTGTAAATTACAAGGTTACAATTTGATCGGAAGAATACAACATCGTCCTTGAGGCCATGGGTTATGGGATTGAAACTAGTTGCTTTCTCATTAGTCGTGTCCTTGATCCAGGCACTTAACAGACATTTCCTGAACCCAGTGGAATGATGGGTTCTACTAAAACAATAGCAACGGATGAACCATAACCATACTGCATTAACTCTGGTAACCCGACATTAGCCGCGAGTTATCAGACCAAGAATAAATTCAGTCAATATGACTTCCCCATACAACCAACACATTGATTGAATAGGACATGGTAAAGTAACGTAACTAACAATAAACTAGTTATAATAAAACTTTTAACAAAACGACATAAACAGAGTATGAGATGGATTCTGGCTAATAACCATTTTTATAGGGTTTAATTATTTAATAATTAGTCAATGATGAATTCTACCGTTTTTATTCATTTGGGTTCTTGAAATGTGATCGGTTCAACTGTTTCAACTGCAATCGGGAAAATATGCATTACGCAACTCACCGTTCCATATCTCCCTTTTCCGATTTCTCGCACGATCTCGATTTGTCTCGATATGGTCCGCTGAACAAGCAGGGGCATCCCCGACCCCGATGAGGTCCCGGCAAGCGAGGGCCAGTCACCCATCATCTCGTTGTGACCCCGCAGACTCGGATCGTTCCCGTACAACACCGGACACATCGCTTTCTTGTTCTCCGACTCGATCTGCTGACGTCGCAGCTTCTCACGACGACACAATCTGCATGGAATGGAGGAAATGAACATGGGGTTGTTCTGCATGGGTGTCAGGTGGTGCCAGGAATGCAACATGAACTTTCTAATGCCAATCACATTACCGTAATATAATATTTTACCACATTATTACCTTTTGCAAATGTGTTGAAACAACTAGTTTGCAGTGCAGGTGTGCATACCAGTATACACAGTAGGAAAAATGTGTGATAAATATAGGCTATCTGTCACATAATGTATGCAGAAAAAAATGTTATATAACATTTTGTAAATAAATAGTTTTATATTTGACCAACTATGTCAATAGTCATAGAAAACCTCTTCCTCTACAAAGTACCACATCCATTCCATGATCCAGTTATTACTGTTTAAAAGTGGAGACGTAAAAATTAATAACTTTATTTGGCATTTTTTGGAAAGATGAAGACAGAATTACTTTTGTTGCTGAACCTTATTTAGGACAACCATTTACCCTAATCCTGGGTAAATATATTTTGGTATCTACTTTTCCTTAAATATTGCTGTATAGCAACTTTTGCATATTTACTATTAAGATATCCAGTATTGAAGTAACAAAACATGCGGTATGTATGTGATCGTGATGCACCTGAAACCACATCTAAAATGACATTTAGGTATCAAGTATGCTATGGTACAACAGGGGTATTGGGAATTAAATTTGCAAATAAACAGGGGTCCTAACAAAATGCATTACATTCTTACCTTACAGAATGTTAAATACCTATTTTTATTGGTTTGTTTGAGGAAAATTATAAACCACACTATCATTACTTTCATTCCAATCAAAGACAAATATTTTTCACCTTAATAATGACAACCTTTCTAAATGAGTGTGAAATACCAAGTTGTGATTTTAACTTCATTTTGTCTATATATAACAAGCATAACACAGTTGGAATTTTAATAAAAAAATTGGGTGAAAAGCGACGAGAATTTTCACCAAGAGTTTCACCAGCTCTTAATGGGGTTCAGATGTGGAAACTATTCAGTCAAATGTGTGACAAAGGAATTCGCCCACTAATTATTTGAAAAGGTTTTTATTCACAGCACTTTGTCAAGCAATCTGACACCTTTATACAGCAGGTGCCAGCCACTATTACTGAGCAACATCTACCAAAACAATCTAATTGTGGTCATAGAAGCCATCAACCCCAACCCACAATAGACTAAGTGATCCAGTGGGGGAATAATAAAAGAGCCCACAATAGCATGGGTAATAGCTATGGAAGCCACCTGTATAAGCACCTGGTTGGTGTACATGGGGTAATGGAAGAAACATGATACCTCTTGTTGAGATTCTTTGTCAGATTTTCACATTATTTGCTACATAATTTAGTGGCTTTGTGGTATGTTTGAGACATATTAGTCAACAAAATGTGAATGTGATGTTATAAACAAACATATCCAGTGCTTAAAAACACAGGCAGAATTGCTGTGTTATAACTTTTTAGTATGCATACAATTATGAAACATTAAATGTCAAAAAAATAAGGAAAAGAGTGAAAACAAATTAAAAAATCAATAAATGTCAAAAACCGCTGAGGATGAAGTAATGTAATAACTGAACGCACCTGATGTAATAAAGCAGAATAATCAGTCCGAACAGCAAACAGAACAAAGGAATGGTAACAGCGATAACAATGACCACATCTGAGCTGGGTCCTGGAAGTAATAAACTGTTACAAAACACTTGCACATTGCAGTATGGTGTATTGATATAACATAATATATATTGATATAAAACTGTGTTTACAAACACAGACACTAATATAATCAAATATATATCTATATAATAAAGATTTTTACTGTTTTTATTTTACACTTTCACAAAATGGGCAAACGATGGTGGAATAGAACCGATCAATACAGGGAATGTGTGTATAAGCTAGTGTCTGTGCTTAAGAGCAATTAAAACCTCTTTACATAAAATGGGGTAACCAAGTGTAAAAGTGGTCCATGTTTTTATAGGATGGTCTTGATCATTGAACTCCAGTGGTGTATATACCAGGTGTAATTATAAGTTATTTCCCACATTAAGCACCTGATCCATTAACTGGTTCATCAATATACTCTGGAAGCACCATGTCCAAGTGATCGTTGCACATAGTTCCGTTATTACAACATTCCACTGCGACAAGACCTTCAAACTCCGTTTCTGCCCGACTCTGCAGAAGTTTGTATCATGCACAACAACATTGCAAGTAATGTGTGTTGGATAACCACAGGCATTACTACACGCATTGCAATCGAAGGCAGCAACTGCACTGGTGGGAAACTATCTGGCATTGTTTCCTACCCAGGGGAGTAAGAGGCAACATTTCAAAGCCTTGAGTTGCATTGAACATTATATGTACCAACTATTACGCACTGCAATAACTCTTGTTGACTGAACTGTGGATCATGTGTGCAGTTTGTATTTGGCACTTAATGAGAGGTTTAGTTGCGACCTTGACTTTATATGCACTTCTGATTATATAAGTTGTAATTTATTATTTTGTTATTACATATACATCGCTTTAGGTCAAAGGTTTATTGTGGTTTACTTTTATGTTAAAGTCATATCAAGTAAATGCTTTGTTGCATTATACCCCCTCACGCACACAGCACAGAACAACATGACCTACATGACATTGGTTGAGGAATTCATCTTGGGAACTTAAACAACCAGCGCGCAATTCCTCATATCCATCTTCATGGAGCCGTATCTTCTTGAAACATTTCGCTGCATGAATATGAATCACATTCAATACTGGAATAATCGTATTCAATGGACTTCATATCAAGGCAGAATGAGAATAGGCCATATCCACAATAATGGATTTATTTACACTTAACATAAATCAACTTATACAAATAGGGCTTATATACCATAGTTAAAATCCATTCAGAAAGGAAATTTGGAACTGTTATTACTGGTATATGTAAAGTAAGATTTATCCCATGATATAAAACAAAGCAAATTTAACAATATTTTGTTACATTGAGTTTAACTTAAACTTGTTTTATATAACTTCAAATACAACAAAAATCTCGTAGCAAAAGCAGAAGTACTACTAAAATGCATATGTTACTTACCATTTGGTTTTAAGTCACATGTTGAGTTGTATTTGTGATCAGGACAATCCACAATGCACCTACACTGCATACGTGGAACATCTAATGTGTTTGGTAAATCCATTGGTTGCAACACAACTAACTATACCAACATCTAATTGTAGGATGTTTTACAGTTTTAAAAATAATAAATTGGATATTTTATACCTGCTTCCGTAGTTTAATTTTACACGGGCGCTAGCCTAAATTGGCTTGTCGCCAACCTAATATATTAGTGAGGAGAAATATTTATTAAAAGCAAACATGCCTAAGGTAAAACTAAAACAAATTGATTTTACAATAAAACCTTATTTAAATGCCGCACAGGAAAAATACGTTGTTTAAACTGCCATTAATCACTTCCTCATTTCAGGCTCAATTGCCAATCAAAGGCATTATTTTACAACGTACGACATGTTGCCCATTTTATGGACCGAGACGTTAAGTCTGTCTGTCAAATCCAACCTAGTTTTGAAGTCTATAGAAAAAACGCGTTGTCCAAACGAACTAGTCTCGTAGAAAGAGAGTATATTTGCTTTTGGTGGACAACCTGCGCCACAATTAAGTATTATGTTACGGTTATACGTAATAAAGTCGTCGGTATGTAATCGCGTAATTGCGTGGCCTATGAACCTTAAAGAAAATGATCATTTCTGAGTAATACTACCTAATCATACTGTGGCGGTACTGGTGATTAAAGAAAGATAAAAGCGATTGTGGAATAATGGGCTCCAACAGCGCTAGATCTATTTAATCCAAGAACAATTCAATTTCCGTTGCGGCGGGTAGTCTTTAACAGTGAGGGTCTAATCGGGTTTGTTTACCAAGTCGCGGTTGATTAGGTAATGTGGTCAGTGGTTATGTGTATGTAGTGCCCTCGAACGTTTATATTCGTTAAATACCGTGACACATCAAGCTTGAATTCCGACTTAAACCCTCATATCAAAGGTCTAATGTATATCGTTCGTCAATTTCAGTACATAGGCTGTGTCGGGATTAATTTCTTATCGTGGGTGTAATTAGTCAGGCGCACTTACCTGCATATCTACGGTAATCGACACAGTTCGCCGATTTTGACTAAAGGCAATATGTCAAAGCGTGATCAGACGGTTTGTAGAAGCGAGAGACGGCGTGCGCCTGGATGTCTGGCGCCACAACACACAGTTGTAATGTGAGAGCCACTATGTCGCCAACTCCCGCCGCATATCAACACAACCTATTTCGCGGTTGCTATTTATGAAGCATTAGTTAATAGCCATTGAATTCCTTCACTTTCCACGCAACCACTATTTCTTATCTGGGCCATTCATACTGGAATTACCAATAACCGATAATATAGTTGAATTACCGGTTCACCCTATGCCTATAATGTCCTGGGTGCCTTGCATGTTATTAAATCTACATTGTAATAAAAACACTACAACACCCCATGTAACCCCCTAAAGAATTAGTAGTGTTGAGTCATATATGCATTGATTTGATGCATTAAGAAGGTAAAACTGTTTAATGTTTTACCTAATTAATATTATTTCAATGAATTACGGTAATTAAAACAAAGAATTCTTTTGGAAACGTACATAATAGACATTTTTAGAGACTGGGCACTTGCTAAGAATGTCATTAAGAAAATAGTTGAGTTCGAGATATTAATCCATTTTTATTGGAAAATTTGTGTAACCTCATTTGTTTGTTTTGACCCACATAAGTTTAATGATTGATTAACATATAATCTAAAACATTGGATACCTGAAGTTTTATTGGGTACTGGTACACAGTGTTTATTATTATCAACCACAGGTTTAGATTATGGCTGAACTTGTCAGATTCCAGTGGTTCAGTGTATTTTCTGGTTAGACGTTTTTAACTCTGTAATTCAGCGCAATAAAACTTGACATGAGGATAAATAATGCATGTTTAATTCATTTGTCATTCTTATTTGACAAATAAAACTTACCGTTAACATTTTTATAGCATGTTTTGTTTTCACATATTTAAACTAATTCTTAAGGCATTATTACATAAGAACCTATTGCATAATGTAATCCTTTTATGATTCCAAAAACTAATTTAATCTGATTAGTAGTTTATTCCAGTAAAACTTAGTTATCCTTAATAGTCTGCAGTATGCTAGCATCCTGTGTTATTTTGCTCAGTAGCTAACAGTTTTGTACATTATGGTAATTAACGTAAACATCATAACATGGAACAGGTTTGTTTCTAATTTTCTATCTAAAATTTACTCCAAATAATCTTCTAGGGAAGGGGCACACAAGACAATAAATTAACATGTTGAATTGATACTTTTAAATCGTTTTTGAACATTTGATTGAAAGAGGAAGGATGTTTATTGATTGGTACAACCGGTTGAAAACACAATTGAACTTTTGTCCCGCCACCTTTATTTACTTATTATATTATAAATAAAAACAATTATGGCTCCAGTACCGGTACTATTTAGGCAGACATACTTAAAAACAATATTATTTATTCAAATTACATGTGGACTTTAGTGTTTAACAACCCTATATACAAGCAGTTCAGTTTTTTTTCTCTTTTTATGTTTAAAAGATACATTTATATATTACTAGAAGGGAAATAAAAAAAATAAAGATACCCAATAGGTGGTAGCAACCCATAATTATTAGTTGAAGACACATAGTTTGCACAACACAATAGAGTCTGTATTCATGAGCAGTAAAAAAAACTTTGCAGGAGGCCTATAAATTTTTACATAACTCTGGAATGTGTGTTGTGTTACCAGAACAACTTTATTTTAACACTTTTAGATGGTGCTAATAAAAATAAAGAACATGATCACTTTAAACTTTAATTAACTACTGCTAAAAAATCTAAAAAAAAGGGCTAAAAAGGGTACAAATATTGACAAAGCAGTTTAATTACGTGTTGTATGTTGTATCAGTATTTCAAATTCGTACTTAAAACTTTAAAATTATAAACGTTCCATTGAACTCCTTAACAAGGGTATTTACTAATCATATTACTTTATGATTGGGCCGATTAATGTAGGTACATTGTACATGATGGACTTTTACCCTTGCCTAGCTACAAAACTGATGTTAAATTAAAAATGCTATATCGTTTAAGGTATAAATAAATTTAAAGAGAACCATAATACACATTTAAATCACTTCTCAGTTTAAACTAACAAGCAGTAATGGATCTAACTAGTCAAATGATATTTTTAATATTCTGCTAGACCCACACCACTTTTTTACACTAATACTTCCACTCAATAACTATTTCCTGAATTCTTGCCAAACAGTCAATCAATTGAAAAGTCATGAATCACAATTACTCCTAAATATACAACAAATCGGTGCAAGCAAGCGGTCCGAATGTAGCACCGCTCGGGAAAAACGACGAAGTGGGTTGAAGAGAGTGGGGAGAGAAAGGGGGAGAAAAACATTCCGTGTTCGCCGCATCTGATTTGAACTTCGTCCCCAATATAGATTCCGCTAGTTTATTACTACTTGTTGTGGATTGTACAGGTGAATAGCTTGGTGGATTAGTGCGCTGGCTTTCAGCCGAAAGATTGCAAACTGATCGCTAAGTAGCCGGTTGTGGGCAAGGTACTTCAAGTATATTGCCTAAACCCAAATAACATTTAATCATATTCAACAGACTGCAATAGCTCCGTTAAACCGAAGGTGGTCATGGGGCAATCTGACGAGTTTCCGTATCCGTATGATAACACCCTATGCGTTTTCTTATTCACGGAAATGTTACATGAACATCCTATTGATTCATAAAATACAAATTAGCTGTCGTAGACGAGAATCTGTAATCTACACCTTACTTTACGCACAATCCCTATTTTGACATCCAAACGGCCTAATACTTACGTAAAAAATAAAGAAATCAAGCTAGGGCATCAATGGTCATAATGGTGAATAAATTAAAAAAAAATAATGCGGTGAAATTGTTTCTATTGTTCTATAGAAATCGTAATTACTGATAATACGACTTCTATGGATTTGGTTTTAAAGCTAAAAACTGAGTTTCTGAAGTAGGATATAAAAGCCTGAATTTAACCGAATTGTGTAGCTTTATTTAAATATTATGTGTTATTAAATAATAAAAAAGTAACCCTTACAACCGCAAAGCCAATAAAAAATGCCGAATTCGGTGTAAATATTGTTAATGTAGAAATTTATATTTTCTACCACTGCTACTCGGGTGATTTATGATAAACGTGTTTTATGTTCCTGTGAAAGATTCACTTTATGACATGTTTAGTTAAATTAAAGTTTTTAAATGAAACAGCGAACTAAACTATTACCAAAAAAGTGTTTGGATTTAAAATAATTCTTAACTTACAGAGGATAGAATCATGAGAATAGAAACGTGTTCGTTCTGTTCTTCTCCGGTTTATCCCGGACATGGAACCACTTTTGTGCGAAATGATTGCAAAATCTTCCAGTTTTGTCGCTCGAAATGCCATAAAGCATTTAAAAAGAAGAGAAATCCAAGAAAGGTAAATATTCTTCTCCAGTTTATATTTCTGTTAGTTTTTTAATCCCAACATAGCTGGTTAAAGAAGTGTAACGTAACAGAAATTGCTTTTTGTGGACTTAAATTTGAGTGCCTTTTGCACTGCGACTCATTGTATAAAAAGGGTTAAATGTGAGGAGAGAGAATAAAACTGACACTATCTCATTTGCTACAGTAACTACTTGTTAGGAACAGCTGATTCGATGAATACTTTCGCTGTTTCTTCCCTGTAATTGTTCATTTTAATATTAATTTCATGTCAGAAATAAACTTATTATGTTAAGAAGAATATCTTTTCACTGTTTTATGTATGTGGTTTAATTGTTAGTCATCGCCATATTTGTTGGTATGGTTTGTTAATTTTTGTGTGTTAAACGCTCTAACGGAACAAACTAAAATTGGTTGATTGCTTGATATACTTTATATTAAAGGCTACCAAAGCATTATCATGTAATGTTGTAGGTACAGTAACCCCATTATATGTATGGTACATTACGCTATCTTCTCACTTTTTTGTTTAACTATGAAGGATTCTTCACAAATCCAATTGATCATATTATTTGTGTGTTCCAAGGGTTAATTGTAGTGTAACCCCAGTAGTTTAAAAATCATTTTTGTGGTAATGACTAATTTTTCCTTAAGTCGAACAATAATATTAAATTGTGACTATATTGTAATGTCAGATTTTTAAAACTGAAATATCATAGATGTTAGATGCAGTTGTGTTAAAATACAACTTACATAGTTCTTATTATGATTCTCAATTGTGATATTGCAGGTAAAATGGACGAAAGCATACCGACGCACCAATGGCAAGGAACTCTCCAATGACCCAGCTCTCGAATTTGAGAAGAAACGCGATTGTCCGATCAAATATGACCGAGAAACATGGCAGAAGACAGTGAAAGCAATTCAAAGGATCGATGAAATAAAGACCAAACGACACAATCAATACATCATGAACAGGTGAAATAGAACTCATAGTTATGTATACAAACATAGCGACGATAACCGAGGATGAATATCATTTAACGTTTTTATATTGGTATCTTAGATAATGTATCTAATAGTAACTTGAATATCCAATCGACTATGTACACTTACCACAAAGTAATTCACTTTGCCGTCTTCGTCCGAAAGATTCTCTGTGTAAAACTAGTCGGTTGCATCTTTTGGGAATACATATAATCTGTTCTACTAAAAGACATGTCTTAATAAAACACAACCCACTAAGTCCGACAGTATTGTTATATTGTGACAATTGCGCGTTGTATCCCCATCCTCGAGAATAAAACTTGAATATTTCCCACCAAAGATTGAAGGTTGGGAAGAAGGTTGAGAGAGAGTCTGATGTGAGAGAAGTGAAGAAGAACATCAACCTCGTGAAGTCCCCGGCTGCTGGACTCATCCAGCGGAGAGAGGAAGAGGCGCTGGTGGAAGTTCTTCCCGAGGAACAGCAGATGGAGGAAGGAGGTTGAAGTCGGATCATCGATTGCATTTTATAGTTGCGTGTTCATATGAACCTGCCATGTCATTGCGCAATACTTGTTTCACCCCATGCTCTCCGTCAAATATTGAACTTCTCTTAAAGTAGAGTTTCTTATTTTAAATAAATGTGGGATACAAGGTTTTGTGGTTGTTAAATCAATTTATAAACTGGTGGATTGGACGACACTTTCTTAGACATCCCATTTCAACACACACGGTGGTTTAAACAGTAAATACGATTTGTGTAAATTATATCATGTTGTGTATATCTGGTAGCTGCCGAAAAGTTTTTAGTTTTGTTGATTATTAGTGAAGCGGTCATGTGATATACACAACATGATATAATTTACACATTAGTGAAGCGGTCATGTGACCATTGTTGAATCGACATGAAATGCGGACATAACTTATGTGCTTCTATTAAAACCACATCAGCTTAAAATATAGAAGGAAAGCAGGAAAACGGCAGTCGTTAGAGCATATCTGGGAAAAAAATTATTATAGGAAAACTTGTACAGAAACCAGTGAAGTAAAACCAAAACTTTGATGACTGAGCTTTGTGAGTTTTAACAAAACAAATAACAAATGTAAGAGAACTGCATTGATTACGATCCTATATCTGGGAACTGAACACATGATTTGGTTTGTCTGTTTATTGTGGGGATTGCACAGGTGACAATGGTGGTGTGTGTTACACACTCGTGGATGGAATGCGACCAGCTTCGATGCATAATAGTGGAAATATACGATGTTTATGTTTTATTTCCATAAAAGGGAAAGCACCCAGTTATTACTAGTATGTTATGCGTGCAAGAGACCTTTAGAAACTGGAAGTTGACCCACCAAAAGTACACGATACTATTGCTAATTCACTAAAGCAGAAGATAATAACCGAATGTTAAGTGCTCCGAGGCAGTTCGGCTATTTTTAAATGAAAAGGGGAGGCGGTTAATACAAAAAAGCTTCAGATTCACTTTAAAATAATTAATACTAGTTCTAACAGCGTTACAATGCTTCTAGAGATTAAAAACAAGAATGGATGACATGATTATAAAAATGTGCTACTAGGTGTTTCCACCGATGGGCAATTGACTACATTCTATGTGGTGGGTCGTCATGGTAACACCCTGGATGACG
>CH002330.1:91991-125486 GCA_000149265.1 Ciona savignyi
TATCAATACAAAATTGCTGAATGAATGGTGTAATATACTTATGTGGACAAACATATATGAATGATTAAAATGACATTATGTGGAGCAATATACAACGGGAGAAAAGTCCTCAATTTTTAAACCATTTGGCGAAAAACCACTTCAATCCAAGCTGTTGTGGAAAATGAACATTTTGTTGTTTATCTTAATATCTGATGAAAGATTTTAGATTCGTATCTCTAGAACCTGTTTATCCAGTTTTGGAATGTCACAAATATCGTATTTCTATGTAGTTTGCCAATTTGATATTGTAATGAAGCAATCCTACCGTGAGCCGTGGATTAATGGGTTGAAACAATACCAAAACACTCAATTCAACCAGAAACAATAAAAAAGTCGTAAAAGTATCTGGATCATATGAATACACAAAACACCACAATAGCTTTAGTAACCCAATGTTGAGCGCGAGGTGATTTGACGATTGCACTGTTTATATCAAGAAGATAGAAGAAGCAACTATAATGGAGGTTGGAGATACCGAAATGAAGATGAGATCGGCGGAAATGATGGCGTCATCGATGTTGGTGGAGAAGAACAAGTTCTTCCCGCGTCGTTCTTCCACGATCTCCTGCAGTCCAGGCTGGAACGGTGGTTTGTTAGTTTCATGTGGGTGATTTGTGTATATATCACTATGAAGTTGAATAATGCTCCATACATGGGGTTGTATGGTCAAAATAGTCAAAAAAGTGAAGTCACAACTATGATTTTCATTTTAATGAGGTTTCGGAACAAAAATCTGTTTTAGTGAGTAGCTACACTAGGAAGTGAGATATCCTTGTAATGATTTACCTGGATTATGGACACTAATGTAATATTCGATCAAACTTCGCAAATATACATCGTCTGCATGGGTTACCAGACACCATAATCACCGGTATTCTATTTATAACTCATTGTATTAAACAATGTCCGTGTAGTTAACAATAAGCTATGATTGGTAATCTAAGGCAGAGCAAGGTATTGTTTTAATATTACGATTCATTTTTATAAGTTAAGCATGGTTATGCACATTTTAATCCCTAATATTTAGCTGTATTTGTTCTTGGGACTGCATGGCTGGTTTAAATGCATATGCGTTAGTGCTTTGCCGACCAGGTTTTTTTTCGCAATCCATAAAAAGACCTGTCGAGCCTATCATGGTCTGGAACACAAAAAAAACGCTAATTTTCTGACGCGAAGATGCAAACTATTAGAAAAATATCGTTCTACTTTACAGCCATAAAGCAATTAAACAGTTATTCACTTTTAAAACTGATTATATAGACTTTAACTTAAGTTTAGTTGGAACTAAAACATACAAAATGTTAAATTTTAATACTGTTAGTGGTAAAACGTATAGGGTATAATATATATATTATATATATTTACTATTATAATCGACATATAGTGTATTGGCCAAACGTTTGATTACCCTTTTGCATTGATACAGGGACAGCTGCGTTTTAATATCATATGCCGCAATAAACCAACAACTTAAAAAACAACAAACGCTTTTATCAGATAGTTAAATTAAGAAACAGATATTTTCCAATTAAAAGTTAAAAATACGGTAGCGAGTATATTTAGAGTTAGGAAAACTAATCCATTTCTTTTAACTGTATTTATTAAGCAAACTTCGGCTAAGCATGCATATATGAATTTTTTGGCCCAGGTCCAACCAAAGAGTAGATGTGTGTATCTTTAAGATGACTTGTGCGAAAGCTCGAAGCGCACGCTAATGATAAAAGAGAGTAAACTTATGTTTCTTAAGTATAAACACTCTGTTATCAAATAAAAACATAAAGCGAAAATTGTGTCAAAACTTACTTTATGCATTGTACGCAATTCAAATATTCAGGTTTAAGAATTCTTATTGTTGTTTGCATGGTTTGGTTTTACAGAATGATTAATTGAATCACTGCTATTTAATGCCTTGATGAATCTAAGCCTGTCCTGAATTGATTTTTAAAATGCTTTTTAGTTTTGCCTATAATTTCGGAGATCAATCCATATTAAGATATGAATGTATTCTATACAAAGACAAAACACTTCGTATGAAAAATTTACGAAATTATTTCATCAAATATATAGGAAATCCCACCTCGTATATTGGCAAATCCTTGGAATTCCACGCATTAATCCTGTCTTTGTTCAAATCAACGACAGTCACGATAATATCCGGACATTTATATGCGATCACCGAGCAAGTGGGACCCCCCACATAACCCGCCCCGATGCAACAGATCTTTTTCACTTCCATTCCTAACAAGTTGAATAAGAAACTAACAACTATAAAATCTTCTGCAGAGAAATGCTGGTTACGTGGAATAAAACTTCATTGGGCACAGTGAGTGAGCCATGTATACGAAGTAGGTGTGTTAAATAAATATTTAAACAGTAGTTTGCCAGGGGCGTCGGGCGACTTCTATTAGAAAGTCAGGCATGGTAGGCGTGTGGGTGAAAAAATGAAAAATTGCTTTTAATTTTAACAAATTTTAGATTTTAAATTGACTTGTTAAGGTGATTTGGCTCGTTTGTGTTTTTTCCGCTTGTGCTTTAAAGATGGTTCTTTATTTAATTTCTTCTTTTCGTGCTTCTTGTGTTTTTTATGTTTCTTCTTTGTTGACTTTGGTGACTTTATAGGACTGTACACAGGAGATTCAACTTCTATGGGGGTTCGAGGTGACTTTCTGCGCTTTTTCCTGTCCCTCCTCGGGCTAACATGAGAACTACTCCTGCAACTCCATCGTGACGAGGATTCATCCCGTGAAAACCTTCTCCTTTTATCATCCCTGCCATTGTTGAGACTTCGTTTAGGAACAAAGAGATGGAGGAAATTGCAATGCCCTCCTCTGGGACAGTGCCTCCTAGTGGAGTGGAGTCCGCATATCGCTGCCGACCAACTTGGGATCGCGACGTAACCGCACTGCAACATCCGCCCACCATAGAATCGCCCGTTGAAGTTTAGAAACGCAGTTTCAGCTTGCGCACTGGTGGAGAATTGAACGTAAACATTTCCGCGTAAATGTTGGTCGCGGTTGCAACAGACATTCAACCGATCGACCGTCCCAAACTTCTGGAACTCGGGAAAAATATCGTCGTAAAACTCAATGAATTCTTCATACAAATCCTCATCAGTGTGTTCAAGCGACAGGTCGTTGGCGTCTCCATGTATATTCGACCTGCTAGCACGAGCAGCTATATCGAACGCAAATGGTCTGAACATGGCAGGAAAGAGGAGAGTCCGACTGACTGGCGATTTTTCGTGGAATTTTGAGCAATTGTCTCCGAATCTACAGGCGCCTACTCTTCCATAGAAATAACAGGCTTCTCGGTTGTCAGGATTTGGATCCGGAGCGACAAGGTTCAATTGAGTTTGAGTTTCCTTCGAACCATCCACAGCGACAGGTGCATCGCCGGGAATAATCCCCACAGTTCCACCATCGGTGGAGTACGGGTTGTGCCACTGCTCAATCTCCGAATCCAACGACTCCAAGAAGCTCGAGATTTCCTTTTCCTTGGTCTCATCAGAACTTTGTGTATTTGGAACCGCAGAACTTTGTGGAGAACATTCAGTGTTGCCAGTGTTGCCGGAGTTGCCAGTGTTGCCGGTGTCCTCAGACCCAACAATCGATGGCTTCTCATGCAAATTTGCTTCATTGGTTTGCTCTGGTGAGTCAATGGAGAATTGAGGATCGGACTTCAACACTGACAACGTGGGAGCAACATGGAACTTGTGTCCGATAATAGATCCCACATCTTCTTCATCACCCGCATCATCCGATGCATCTTCGAGAGCGGCTGCTCTTCTTCTCAGTTTCCTCTTCATTTTCTTCAAGTACTTCCTCCGCTCTTTGTACTTCAACTCCCTGCATCCCCTCATCACCGACTCCCAGTGCGTTGTGTCCGTCCTCGCAGACAAACAATCCATCATTGTGGATCAACTTTACATTAACAGTGATTACATAACAGGGAGAAATAAGGAAACTACATACTGAAATAAATAAAGGATATTCAAGTTTAACCTTCTTAATGGCACGATGGAAGACAGTTATTAAATGGGAAATTGTCAGATTACCTGCGATCACCTGGAATTATTGCATGGTGTTATGTATGATTGTGATGTTTATACAATTTACTAGAACCCATTATTTCACTTGGTTCAGGCAATGTCTGTTAAGTGCCTTGCCCAAGGACAAAACCAACCAGCTAGCGACTGGTTACAATGCTTTTTAGTATTGTGCAACCCTTAGCCAACATGTGGCGTAACACCAAAACTGAAACTATGAAAACGACCAACCCTACCTTAAGCACTAATCTCAATCGAATGAATTTATTCGACATTTGTTTCACTGCAGAGGAACCAATAAAAAGATAACAAACAACAACTGATTTGGCTATAGCTCAATGACAAAACACAATAGTGGTAAGTTGCATTACCTGGCCATGGAAAATGACAAATAAAAACAGCTTTATACAACAGTGGATTAAGAAAGATTGGACAAAAACTGATATTTATAATATTGAAACTAAAATATAATTACCCCATTAACTCTAAAACTGACCATAACTTAAACACTAGCCCTTACATTAAACTTAAAATTCGGAGATTTATTATAATGTGCAGTTTTCCGTATTGTCCCTTTTTCTTTTAGATTTCCACTACATCGATAAACAGACCAAAATAGGCGGAGTAAATAACGCACTGCCCCGGCCGATGGTCGCGAATTACCGGTCGAACAACAGTGCAAACCTTCTGATACTCCAATTTGAGGTTTAAAGATACGCTAGTTATACATACTTACTGTAGTATGATAATAGATTAGTCAGACAACGTAGCTACCCTAACATAGAGATAGACCTGAAAGGCTTTGAATCTATACCTTCCTTTGCGAGATTATATATCGTCCCATGCACGTGTTTCTGCCACTTATCTGAGCACCTTATAACCGGTACTGCTTTATGGTATGCAATGAAACGTTATATGTCGTATAAGCTGTATTATAACAAACATAGCGTTCACGCCACCATGCGAATTTGTAATCCGAAATTAAATACCGAGAGACGGCGCAACCGAGCAACATTGAAATATAATATAAGGATAGTACGTGTGGCTGTTTGGTTTAATGCAACGATACATATATCGATTCTAACTAAAAAACGATCTTAGCAATGAGCCCATCCTGGGTTCGAAAAAAAGTCTAGGCGTTCTTACCGGCATTCGTCAGGTTAGGGCAGGATATTCATGTTTATCCTCGTGTTTGAGAAAATGCACAAAGGGCGTTAACAATCGGACAATCGTTAGATCACCTCACCTCCACCGTCGTATTGCAGTGTGTTATTTATGATTGAGACGTTTCTTTAATTTGGTAGAACGCATTATTCCACTGAGTAGCCAGCTAGTCGGCTGTGTCCTTATTTTGTACCTTCTAGATTGTTTTGTAAAGTTTTATTATTTTATTTTATACTAAATGTAGTTTTTAGTCCACAATGATTGTAAATACTAGTGTTCCTGGATTAGTTGGATGGTCAATGTGTTGGATGTTCCGAATATATTTCGTGTGTAAAACAGGCTTTTACAAACACCGCACAGTAATGACGAGACACGGATTATTTTTTGCATACTGATATTTTGCTTTTGTTGGCTGATGGAAATGCATCCCAGCGAGTTTATTTCCCTTATCCGATACAAGTCGTAAAACCTATATATGTCCGGTAGCTCGGTTTTTGTGTGTAATTATGCGGCAGATTCTTTATTTGCAGTAACATATAATGGAAAAGAAACTCGTTACACAAACCCAAAGCGACGGGTACAAAAAGCACATGAAAAAGCCAATCCCTAATGACGTCACACATTATGTAAAATAGATGACGGGAGGTCGCTACAGTACCCCCCGCCAGAAGCGGACATGTAATTACGATCTGAAACGTACAGGAGTTCGGACATGTCGACCGGTACTCGTACAAGGAGTTACTGGTTCTTCGGTCATAGTCTGTCGTGCTGATATCTCAGAGTGATTGATGCTGGCATCACAGTTCGTGGAGCTTCTTGGTTTTGGTTGGCTGGAAAAAAATCACCAGGAACTTTTATATGCGAGCCGTAAACTAATTCTGCCGATGTTGTTCGAAGATCTTCCTTTGGGGCGGTACGAATCCCAAGCATAACCCATGGTAATGCATCTATCCAGTTGGGTCCTGTTAGCCGAGCCATCAGTGCGCTTTTAAGATGCCTGTGAAATCGTTCAATTAAACCGTTAGCCTGTGGGTGAAACGAGCACGAGCGGTGTAGTCTGATACCCAGCAGCTGATTGAAGGTAGTCCACAGTTCGGAGGTAAATTGGGATCCTCGATCGGACGAAATGTCGCACGGCACTCCAAATCGGGAAACCCAATGAAAGACAAAGGCTCTGGCGCATGTGATGGTGGTCGCGTCTGGCATGGGAATCGCTTCTGGCCACCTGGTGAAACGGTCAACCATTGTTAGTAAATAAGTGTTTCCTTTCCCTGTGAAGATGGCAACGGCCCCATTTGACAGAGCTACAGTTTGCTGAAAAATGCGAGCGGTTGCCATTCGCCACCGATAAGTTGCTGCAACACTGCGCCGACGGAGTGTTGTGATGCGTCTGTAGTTACAGCGGTTGTCGCGTGTGGTACCGGATGGTGCAACAATGTAGCGTTTGCCAAGGCTGTTTTAGCCGCGGTGAAGGAAGAGTTCAATTTGTCATTCCAAATTAATTTAGATGGTTTTCCGGACAAAGAGTCGTAAATTGGCGACATGATGCTGGCAGCACGCGGTATGAAACGATGATAGTAGTTTATCATACCTGCAAATTCCTGGAGTGACTTAATAGAAGTGGGACGGGGAAACTGCTGGATTGCTGCGACCTTGTCCGGAAGTGGTTGAGCACCATCTCTGTCTACGCGGTGTCCGAGGAAATCGATTTTTTCGACCCCAAACTGGCAAATTGATCACAAGTCCGTAATCATCAAGCTGTTTAAAGAGCTGCCTCAAATGTTTATGATGTTCAGAAAATGATGCGCTGGCCACGAGAATATCATCGAGATAAATGTAAACGAAAGGCAGGGATTGACACACCGTGTCCATGAGACGTTGAAATGTTTGTGCAGCGTTCTTTAACCCAAATGACATTCGTAAGAACTCGGAATAAACCAAACGGCGTTATGACAGCGGTTTTGGGTAATTTTTCCTCGACCACGGAAACTTGATGGTATCCCCTTACGAGGTCTACCTGGGAGAAAACGCGAGCTCCAGCTAAAGGACAAGTTTCTCTGGGTGCAGACGTCGAGCGTGGACGTGAACTGGAGGGCCGTTTGTGATGATGAAGTGTTGAACACCATGTTTCGGAATCGAATTGCAAAAGTGCGGCGTGGTAATGGTGGGAAATTTGTTGAGTAGGCGCAGGTAGGGTTATTTTTGCCAGGATACGACGTTTAGGCGCGGCGCTGATTGTGGCATCGTGGAGATTGGAGTGCTGACAAACATTTTTGCGTTGATTAACCGCTTGCTCTTGAGGTCAACCAATAAGCCATGCGCTCGTAAGAAATCCGCTCCCAGTAGTGGCCTAGTGACTTCTGCCAGGACAAATTTCCATTTAAATTTACCAGCTGGCAAATCCAATGAGATTAAACGGGAGCCGTAAGTTCTAATTTTACTCCCGTTAGCCGCGATGAGGGTCTGGTCCAGGCTGATTGGATACGGCGTTCAAGTCCTGTTGGTGGCAATACACTAATTCTCTTTGTCTGCCCGGTTGGTCTAGCGGTTAAGTGCGTCGCCTTTCAATCGAAAGGTTGCAGGTGCGAAACTGGTCGCTAGCTAGTCGGTTGTGTTATTGGGCAAGGCACTTTACGGACATTGCCTGAACCCAGCGGATTAATGGGTTCTACCAAATTGAAGGAACGTGTCTATCATACACAACACACTGCAATAGCTCCGGTAACCTGACGATGGGCGCGAGGTGATCTGACGTTTGCCCGTGTGATAACCCCCTTGGTTTTCCCATTCACGGGAATAAAGATGAATATCCTATTCTATCCTATACACCCGTGTCGACTAGGAAATGGCGACCAAATGAGCGGTCCCACGCCGAGAAATGACTGCCAATTATGCCGACCGTTGCTGTAGCGACGTCCCGTCATCTATTTTACATAATGTGTGACGTCATTACACACTGCTTTTTATGGGTCCCATTTGAAAAATTGGGACACATATTGTTTTTGTCCGTTTTTTTTTTTTTTCGTTTTTTTCGTCAAACGCTTGACAGGCATGGCATGTCGCCCCGACATCTACCAGAAGGAAAAATGAAATCGCAATGAGACTTTGCCATTTGTTAAACAACATGTTCTAAATCAGGGATGTCCAACCTTTTATTGTAGTGGGCCGCATTGTCACTTAAAATAATTCAATGGGCCGCAAAACCTATTAAATTTCAATAAAAATGGCAGGGTTCGAATTAATGGTTTTGAAATGATTTGCGAAATGCGCGAAAAAAAATTGGGTATGATAAATTGCCTTAAACGACCAGAAAGATATTTATTTTATAAAACAGAAAGTACCGTTATTTAGTAGTACAGTAATGATAAAATGCATTCTAGTAAATTCAAAAAGGGTGTGTCGCATCTCGCCAATCATAAATAAAGGAATCGAGGAATATTAATGCATAATGGCGATTATTGCCTTGTGATAGCAATGCTTATTATACGCCAATAATGCAAACTAAAGCCAAGGTAAATAAATAATGTTATGTTGAAGGCAAACAATGTTATTTTAACGTGTTGAGGATTTATTATTAAAAGTGCGCGAAATCAGTAACCGTAATTTATATTTTCGCGATTTTGTTAAATTTTGTAATTCGCGAACTTTAGAAAACGGTTAGCGAATAGCGATTTGCGATCCCTTAATTCCAACCCTGAATGGGTACATAAAGAAACAATCAAAAGCCATTAATTTCATCTTTGAAAAAAGGAACAAATAACACCATATATAGAAAGAAACAAAAACTTATTTCTGCAATACAAAGTCAATGAGATAAGTGTTTGTCGTCCGTCGGTTTCTTTCTGCAGTTTTGATGTTTACTGCGTCCCTAAAAGCTGACTGATACATTTGAATTAGGCCAAGATTTAAAGTTCAAAATACTACTTGGAGTAAAAATGACTAGCGGGCCGCACAAAAATCTCAGGTGGGCCGCACTGCGGCCCCGCGGGCCGCAGCCGAGTTGGACATCCCTGTTCTAGATGAACAGAAACTAAAATTTTGGAAGATAAAACCAGGGGAATTCCCCTGGAACGTTAAAAACCAAAACGGTATTTTTTTCTAAAAAACTAGCTTTTTTGGGCATAGCGCTTGAACGGCAGCTCCAATTTGAATCAGATTTGGTAAAATGTAAGTGCATTAGTAACTGATTTAACACTTAAAAGAAATAAAAAAATTACCTAGGGAAATACCCTAAAAAATAACATTTTGTTTTCAAATCATGATTGTGACAATAAGCACGCCATGTCGCCCTGACATCTACCGGAAGGAAAAATGAAATCGCAATTAAACTTTGGTATTTGTTACACAACATGGTCTAGATAAACAGAAACCAAAAGTTTGGGGAATAAATCCAGGGGAATTCCCCGGGGGCGTTAAACACCAAAACGGTATTTTTTCTAAAAAAAGTAGCATTTTTGGGCATGGCGCTTGAACGGCTGCTTCAATCTGATTCAGATTTCATGGAATGTAAGTGCATTACCTACTAATTTAACAATTAGAAAAAATAAAAAAAATTATCTAGGAAAATACCCTAAAAAAAGATTTTGTTCTCAAATTATGATTGTGACAAGCATGGCATAACGCCCTGACATCTACCAAAAGGAATAATAGAATAGTAACAAAACTTGGTCATTTGTTAGACAACATGGTCTAAATACGCAGTAAAAAAATTGTGGGTGATAAATCTAGGGGAATTCCCCTGAGACGTTAAAATCCAAAACGGTTATTTTTCTAAAAAATTAGCTTTTCGGGCCATAGCGTTTGAACGGCTGCTCTAATTTTGATCAGATTTAGTGGAATGCTAGATCGTTAGCCACTCTGTGTCAATTAAAACAAAGAAAACATTTACATAGAGAAACTCCCTTAAAAACGAAGATATGTTCCTGACTCATGATTGTGACAAGCATGCCACATTGCACTGACATCTCCAACAAGGATTCGTCAAATTGGATTAAAACTTTAAGAATTGTTGGATAACATGACCCACATATGTAAAAACAGAAACTTATGTACTAAGCCCATGGGAAATTCCCCGAAGCCATCAAAAACTAAATCGGGCTGTTTTAGGAATTTAGCTTCATTTTAATACAGCACTTGAGGAAAAAGCTTTAATTTAAAACATTTGTGATGAATCCTTCGTAAATCTAACACGATTGTTCTTTTTTTTACCTACACCTGGAGAAGAAGTTTGGTTTGATAACTTTGGGACCCATGCGTTTATGCTTGCAGAAACAAAAACTAAAAAACTACTACAGTGTATAAGAAGACAAAAACTACAGTGTATAAGATACAAAATGTGGTTAGGGACCCTGTAGCAGTAGCATGAATATATGGCATACAACATGTGTTTTACAAATAGTGGTGGTTAAACACGTGGTTGACACTCTCTAGTTTCATGCGCTTTTTGTGCCCATCGCTTTAGGTTTGTGTAACGAGTTTGTTTCTGCAAGCATGAAATCATGGGTCCCTGAGGTAACAATCCAATCTTGTTATCCATGTTCATTACACAATATATGTTATTGTCAGATGTGTGCACGTTAGTTCCATGTTATCCAACATTCCAGAAAGTTTTAATCGTACTGCCATAGTTTTGTTTCTACAAGCATAAACTCATGGGTCCCATAATTATCAAGCCAATAATTTTTTTCTTGTGTAGTTGAAACAATAATAATTGTACAACCATTTTGCCACAAATGTTTTAAATTTAAGCCTATTGTAAAGCGCTGTGGTGAAATAAAGCTACATTCCTAAAACAGCCCGATTGATTTTTATGGCTTCGGAGAATCCCCCTCGGTTTAGTAGATAAGTTTCTGTTTTTTACATATCTGGGTCATGTTATCTAACAATTCATACAGTTTTAATACGATTTAACGACTCCTTGTTGGAAATGACGGCGCGATATGGCATCCCTGTCACAAATTATAATTTTTAGGGTATTTTTTATTTCTTTTTTCGCAATGGTAGCCTACAACAGCGGATAGGGCACCAATATTTCACCAAATCTAATCAAAATTGAAGCAGCTTTAGCGCTATGCTCAAAAGAAGCTGATTTTTTAGAAAAAAACACGTTTTAGTTTTTTGAGTGTTAGGGAAATCACCTAGAATTTGTGATACAAAATATTTGTTTCTGCATATCTAGACCATGTTTTCTAACAAATTACAAAGTTTAATTAAGTTTTCTTAACCCCTTCTAGTAGGTGTCGAGGCGACTTGCCATTCCCGTCACAATCATGATTTAGGAAAGTATCTTAATTTTTAAGAGATTTACCCTGAGTAAAACTTTTCTTTCCTTTAATTGGAACATAAGTGGCTAACGGTGCAACATTATATCTGCATATCTAGACCATGTTGTCTAACGAATGGCTAAGTTTTATTACGATTCCATCATTTCTTCTGTGCGACATGCCATGCCTGTCAAGCGTTTGACGAAAAAAGAAAGAAAAAACGAACTAAAACAATATGTGTCCCATTTTTTCAAATTGGGCCCATAATTAGTATGCGTTCTGTTGAAAGTGAACTTATAGCCCTTTTAGACATTCCGGTGCGCAGCAAAATACCGTAGGCTACGTAAGGCGGCCTTTTGCAGCAAGCTTAGCCAACGCCCCGGTTAATAAAACCCAAGAAAAGAAGCGAGCAGACAAACATTTTGGATTGACACATCAGTTTTCCAATCCACAGGAATAAAACAGGAATATTCTATTCTACTTTATTGTTTCATTTATTTATTTAACAATATGGGATTTGAGTACATTGGTACCGTTATAGGAGGAGTTTAACTAATTATTCTGCCTATCTCTCCGATGCAAACTGACCTCACAAAAACGACTGTCACTCAAAATCCTGACATAGGAAGTCTTAGATTTTTTTACAATTGAAAATTGAAGCTTGGATCTGCAACCTAAACTCAAAACCCTACAAAATTTTGTTTAAAAATTTTGAGCCCATACCCCCTCGTACATCGGCAACTTTTTTTCCAACAAACAGCTAGCAGATGCACAATCAACACCTTTATTTCACAAAGCACTGCTCCACGATTACAAAACTTTACAGCTAAACGAGAACACCGGCGCGCAGCCTAGCACATGCTGCTTTCAGCCAAACAAACATTGGGGAATCACCACCATTGTTACTCAGCAAAACACTCGTTTAAAAACAATGACTCATGGAGGGTACCACTCGTCACATCCTGCAGTTCATAGAGGTCTTAATTGGTTATACGCCATCTATACTGGATCACAGAATGGGGTTTAGGAATTAAAACTGGATATAGCATATTCTGAAACTAATAGTGTCATCTGACATTAGTGGAATTTCATTTTAGGGGGTTTTTCTTTTTCCACTCTGGTCCATGCTTTCGGGCCACACCTTCTCCTAAAGCCGGCTCCCCCACTGTACTGGTCGCGCTTTACCGCACACTCTTCTTCAGGGCTCTAAATCGTTTAGTCTTAATTAAATTTCGATTGCTAAATATTGTTCATTTACCTAGGTTTGGCGGCCGCGTCCGCTATATTCATTAATTTATATCCTTTTTTTTAATGACGTGTTCTAACGACTGTTCGTTTTGCCGTCTTTTCCCGTTCCTGTATCGTGATTATATTCGTTTGCCATTTTTAAAAACTGGGGCAAAAAATGAATAAACTAAAATAAACTAAACTAAACTATTCATGTTTATCCACATGAATGTGAAAACCAAAGTGGGTTTAAACACGGACAATCGTCGTTGTGTATGATTTACACGTTCATTCACTTTAGTAGAACTTATTAATTCGCTGGACAAGCAATGTCTATTAAGTGCCTTGCCCAAGGACACCGACACGTTTCGAACTTACCCTTCGGTTGAAAGGTACCTACCAAGTTAGTTGGTTGGAGTTTGCGTCGCGAATACATAAAGGCGTGTTATCACCCGCATATTCCTTCTAGTTTTAGTTTAACCTGTTAATCCACTGGGTTTAGATGTGCGCCAAATACATGAACCAAGAACACGTAGTCAGTTTCGACCCTACAACCTTTCAACTGAACACGGATGCACCTATTCACCTGGCTATTCGGTCGTACAAATGTCTTTAAATAGTCCGTCTTTGGGTAATAACGAAATATATACGGTGAACCTGCTGTTGAAAAAGAGCTAAAAGCTATAATAAGTTCACTCATCGCCTAGCCACGTTGTGTGTTAGGCTACCTATTCAAGACGTTTATCTAAACCCATCGATTTTACTTAATTTGTATGGATTGGATTCAGCGTTATCATAATGGGAATCGTCATATTCCCTCTTGCTAAACGTCGGGTTATATGAGCGATTCCACGGTTGTGACGTCGCTACTTTTCAATCAATACATTAAACCACTGGGTGACGCAATATCGGATAATTACATTGTATCGGGGAGCAACCGCATTGTCGTCAGCTGCTAGTTTTGATCCTAACCTGGACACAAAACTTCCCTTTTAAATTTTTTTGCGATTTGTTTTACAAATCTAAGTAGTTTTTTTGTCTTGAGCATCGTCGGTGGGTACGAGTTACCACAAGAGGGCGCTCTTTTCTGCCCTACACACTAGGATAAACACGATTACCCACCCCCAGCACTAACATCAACCTATACTTTAAATTGAAAAACAAAACTTTAAATTCAACTCGTTCTTTGAACTTTTGCAATTTAACTTTAAAAATCGAAATCGGTTTGTAGATTGAAGTCGGTAACATCTGGACGTTATGTAGAGCTAAAGCGACGAATTAAAGTCCGAATGTCGCATAATTATCTCGGTGGATGTGAAGCATGCAGACCCTCACACGTTACATGCCGGGGTCAACAAGTCGGTTTAAAACTGCACACAGGTGGGTGGGGTTCATGCAACGTGGATACAATGTTCCTCCGCACGTGCCGAGGTCTCGGGGGAGGAAGTGTTGTTGTGACGATCCGGGTTCGAATCTCCACCCTCGTGCCCTGCAACTCCGTTCACCAGGGATTCCCCGTTCACGTCATTCTTCCGCTCAGTGACGTGGCCAGGAGGAAGGAACACGCACGCCCTCGGGAATATGACGTGACACTTTTGGCGGAATTGCAATATGATGTCATCGGGGACTTTCCCAAAATCGATATTTCCTTTCAAGCTTTCCAAGATTCCTTCGCATGTCTGCGAAAACATTGGTTAATTTGATTGACAGATATAGACCACAGATTCATGCACACAGTAGTAATAGACACCAACCTTGATAGAGAGGTTGTCCATGTTATCATTGATGGATAGGATCATGTTGAGAGCTTCCATCTTCCTACATGGATCGATACGATACACAGAACTTGCACCTGAGTGGGAAGCATTTGTCCGATACGATGTGGGTGTGATATGGGGATGAAGTGGGGTAGCACGATGGAGCGTTAACACATGGGTAATCGTCAGATTACTTCGTGCCCACCGTCGGGTTACCGGAGCTCTTGCAGTGTGTTGTGTATTAACAGACTTTCATTGAGTTTCACTACAACACATCACATTAAACCATTGGGTTCAGGCAATGTTCACAAAATTACATAAGTTGAAACACCTTAGTTAATACACACAGTATGCTTTAACTTCGTCCGACTGATTAGTTTGGTGGGTTGGTGCGTCAACTTTCAGCGGAAAGGTTGCAGCTTCGAAACTGGTCACTTGTTAGTCGGTTGTGTTCTTGGGCAAGGCACTAAACAGACATTGCCTGAACTCAGCAAAATAATGTGTTCTACCAAATTAAAGGAACATGTGAATCATACACAACACACTGCAATAGCTCCGGTAACCCGACGATGGGCGTGAGGTAATGTGACGATTGCCCGTGTGTTAACCCCCTTGGTTTTCCCATTCACAGGGATACACATGAATTATCTGAATAAGCCGTTCCAATCCATTAAAGGGGGAAAGTGACGCGACCAGTAACAAAGCAAACAGACTCACCCGCGAATAAATGAGTGAGAGAGTTGGGATTGGATTTGATGAAACTTCCATTCATATCTTCCATGTCTTCCTCACAGTGGATGATTGACATGTGGAGGGTTATCACTTGGGTGACCACGTCTGACAATCCATTCGATTCCTTCACTGGGAACAAAGGTGGCTGTTACATCACAAACCATGCAGCAGCTGTATTATGACGTTTCACTTGTTTAATAACAACCTATGTATGGCAGGCAACACTCTTCCAGCTGAACCACAGTGCTTCCATGGTAGAAACAGGGAGTTATGAAACCAAAGCTTCCTTGCCACCATACAGTCAACCTTGGCCATCTTGTAACCACACCAACACACTTGTGTATACAATAATCTAATGCACTGTGAGCTCTGAGCTGTAATACCTGCTTTAAACATACACAACATGTTAGCTCCGCGAAAACGACAGGCCTGGTCGGTTGTGTCCTTGGGCAAGGCACTTAACGGACATTGCCTGAACTCAGCAAAATAATGGATTCTACCAAATTGAAGAAACATGTGAATCATACACAACACACTGCAATAGCTCCGGTAACCCGACGATGGGCGCGAGGTGATCTGATGATGTGTTTTATCGTCAAATATGAACCATAAAAATCTTATATCTCACCTTTCTTGGCGAATCTCACTTTGCAGACGTGAAGGTCGGGCTGGTTGGTGGGTCGAGCGACACATTGTGCACGGAGCAGCGCACGCAGCATGAGCAGGACCACCCCGCGCCGCTCGGCCACTTCGAAGGCAAGGGAGTGGGTCTCGAACTGGTCGGCGCAATATAACTCAAGCGGAACCAGGAACTTCTTAGCTTGTTCGAGTGGGTGGGGGTCCTGGGGGAGGTGGGGGTTGCAGAGGGTAAACCAACCAAGCATGTAGCTGAGCTAAAAGTAATCATGGTTTAAATCATGGGTGGGGGTTGCAGAGGATAATCATAGCTGGAATTTCAAATGCAAGTGTGTTTGATACAATAACTTTAATTTGGGTCGAACTTTTATTTAGGATGAGCTGTATGCGTTGCCACTCACCGACACCAGCTTCTCGGCAGCGAATTCATCTTCTTTCTTGACTTCGGCGTCCTCTTCATTCTTAGTGTTTTTCACTTGTTGTCTGGTGGAGGATGGGGCTTTAATTCACCCATACTGTACATGGGGGTCAAATAGTCGCATAAGGGGTGCATGGGTATGGGTATTGTTGAATTATTCGATTTTAACACATACTTATTACTTCAGCAAGACACTTAACATATATTGCCTGAACCCAGTGAATTAACGGGTTCGATTAATTTGAAGAAATTTTCCCATCCAGGGGGATAAACATGAATATTCGATCCTATATAACCGCAATATCTTCGTTAACCCGACGATGGGCGAGAGGTAATCTGACGATTGCCTGTGTGTTAACCCCCTTGGTTTTCCAATACACAGAGATAAACACGAATATCCAACAATTTACTTTTTCTTTCCAGTCTTATCATGATGTTCCTGCTTCTTTCTCTCTTCTGCAGCTGCCTTCTTCCTTTCCTGTCTCCTCTGCTTATTGCGCAACTTCTTCAACTCTGCACTAGACATGGAGGATTCCTTCTCATCTTTGGCGCCACCGCCTGGTTGATATGGTTCATCGTGCAAATGAATGTAAACCTGGAACGCAAGGGTTGGATATGTGGGGAGCAGCTTTATTTGTTTATTGGCTAAATAATATATCACAGTGGATCTGGTTGTGTTTCAAGCGAACTTGTTTGATTTTATATTCACAAAACCATCACCACTGTTAGTAATTATTAAATTTGTCAGTTCCTAGTTGATTCATAGCATGCTAATTCCAACATATACGGTTCACGGCCGCCCACTAAAAGGTTTTGGATCGAAACCGCTAACTGCTATATCTCCGATCTGATGATTACCTGTGTTAATGACCCTTGCATTTCCTATTCACGAGGATAAAACGTGATATTCTAATGGATGGGAATCAACACTAATAGCAAATAATTAGAGCAATTGATTAGTAAATGGGTGTTTTAATTTTTTTTTAATTATATTTGAAAAGTTTTAAAAAATTTAGGTATTTAAAATGTTTTGTTCCCGTAATTGTCAGTAACAGTATTGGTGGAATTTGTGGGTTCAACCATCGTGTGACTAGTGATGCGTACTTTAATCGCGATCCGAGCAGCTTGGAAGTAGAATCGATGCGATCGCAAAGTATCCTCCAACTTGAGCATCCGGATGTAGGATCGAAGAGTCATCTTCCTCATGCAGTATTGGTGGAAGTCGAATTGATCCTCCGCGATCTCAGTGAAGTGCTGGATGGAACTCGGTGTTGATGTCAATACGTCGGAAACCATGATAATCGGTTCCATATTTATTCGTCACTAAATGAAATTCAATAGTTTTTGGACGAACCTTGATCAGCTCATGCGTTTATTGGACTTATTGGAGAAATACAACAACGTTAGTCTCTTCATCAAAATATAAACTTAAATAACCAAGAACATTTATTGTTCAGGCCTCGTTTAAATAAAATCAACAAGCTTGGTAGATCACTGTGTCACATTGCAGCTGATAAGTTGTACGTTGTCTCCTTTGGCATTCTTGTCTCAAGATGGAGGGATTCTGCTGATTCATAGAATACCCCACACATCACCCACCTTGTCCACTTCGTGGCATTTCTTCAGCGCTTCCCCGTACCGATGCGCTCGTGCATGTGCGGTCGCACACGCCACCTCGTACCACATGCACTGCATCTCACGCAAGTATTCGTCCAAACTCACATTTTCCTGTGGACGATCAATTATTGGGGGGGGAGTGGGACTAACAGTGAGAGGATGGTGGGATTGAAACCACCCCGAGCCACTCAGAAGTGTACAACACAATGCAATAGCTGTGATAACCCTCTTTTAATCATTGGGGGGGGAGTGGGAAGATGGTGGGATTGAAACCACCCAGAGCTACTTGCGTGTGTAGAACACAATGCAGCAGCTGACATTGGGTGATTTGACTAAACTATGTTGCGCCATCCATAGTTACCATGAGGATAATGTTCCAAGCAACAATGTTGTAGGTACGCACCCTAGAACCCACCCTGGTGAACTTCGAAGCCGTCTCCTCGGCGTCTGCGAGCATGTCGTTGCGGATCATATACGCCGCACATTTGCAGTTGATGAATCGGTCGGCCGTGTCGAGCGCTTGCGCTTCATCTATGGAGGCAACAGCACCCACTGTGTCGCCCAGGTGCTGTGATGAGGGGGGGATTATGACATCATATTAAATGGATAATGTTGCAATTGGAATATTCGAATGGCCTTTCATCTACGATGCTGTATACTAAACAAAGTTCTTTCAATTTGATATTTAAATCCCTAAATTTGCGGTAATCTTACAAACACAATTTTTTAAGGACCCATTATTTTTTTTAAATATTTTTTTTAATTTTTAAGGACTGTTTTTAAGGACGACAGAGTTCTTTAATTTAATGTTTTAAAAAAAGTCCCCAAGTTTGCAGTATACTTACAAAAACAATTTTTAACGTCTTTTTGTCATAGCATTATGATCGAAATGTACTTTCTATGTGGTTGTCTTTCCCATAGTAGCACAGAGGATCTCACCTTCAATACTTTTGCCTTGAGCACGTGGAGCTCTATGAGGGTGGGGGTGTGATCGAGTGATTGGTTGATGAGTTCCAACGCTCGTTCGTACTCGTGGATGTGGTCGAGGTGTTGAGCGTAGAAGTACCACGCCCATAGTAGTGTGGTGGGGGGTTCCGTCTCTTCATCTGGGGGGATGGGTGGGTATGTGAACTACATGGTTTAACATATCAAGTATTGTGGATAACCTGGCCTCAGGTGAGAATTGAACTTACTACTTAGGGACTCCACACACCATGTACCGACTCCACACACCAACCACTGAGCTACCCAGACTCAGGGTTAACATTGCATGAAAGATGGTATTTAACCACCAATGTGTTACACAGTGTACTACAGACATTGGGAATATCCTTATCAATTAAATATATAACCATTATATACCAACACACACCAAACAATAATGGCAATCAGCTTAAGTAACAACAAATATATTTCAATTGCTTATTCAGGCATAGTTGTGTTATTGGTTTATTGTTCTGTTTATCTATAATCTATTGCCAACAAAGTCCTTGGTTGCAACGTGTTAAGCTATTCCCACTTTTAACATTGGACCACACTACCCACACAAGCTTACCATCCTCGGCGAACTTTGAGTGTTCCTCCAAACAAGCGATGTACCGCTGCACCAGCCCCCCAATCACCCCCACTTTCACCGGGTCCTTGTACAAGGGCTTCAAACTGATGAACAGAGGGGGAACTCCCCGTTTGAGCTGTTCACGCATGATCATATCCACTCGTGTGAGGAACATATCGCCTGGGGACCAACACTTCAATGAATATGAACTTGATATGTGGTGTTGACACGGTTAACACAATAATACAACTAGGGAAAGATGGCTACTACTAGCTGGTACTACATTGGCTTTATTTAAAACAAATTACTTTAAAACTTTATTTATAGGTATTATTTTACAAGCAACTATTTCCCTATCTGTGGTATATTAATGTTCCAATGGCCCCGATACATTCCTTCGATATATGTTGCTTTTAGACCATGGATGTGCATTCGGCAACCTTTTGCATTTAAAAAGCCATTTTAACCGTTGATATTCCACAAAATATATTAATCACTGGGAGCCGCAAAACTAATAATATTTTCGCAATAAAAGGAAAAACAACACTGTGTAAGATAAAGACACAAGTGTTCTTCTGTTTGTTTTACTTATCATGGGTATTAAACTTATTAAGCGTTTAGTACAGTAGCATTAAAATTAATAAGAGCCGCATCAGAAGGATGTAATAGCCACTTTTGGCTCTTGAGTCGCAGGTTGCCGACCCTGGCATTGCCGACTTAGCTTGATCTTCATCCAGTGCATAAAGACCATTCTATTGTACCCACTTTGATTTATCATCTCAGGCAATTTATCTCTATCTACACGTGTTCATGTAGCGCCTTGTATGGAAATAATCAAGCAAAATTCCCAGGATGACGCATTTCATGCAGATGCTTGATTAAGCTACGCATCAATCAACGCATTCTGCATGGAATTGGATATCACAAAACTAACCGGTTAGAAAAGTGAGAGGCAAACTTTTAGGCGAGTCAGCTTTGGTGAAAATCTTCGACACAGCGTCGTAGATTTGCAACCGTGCCTCATCACTAGGGGGCTGGAGCACGGTTTCAAGGTTCCTGTAGTAGCTGTGGTTCTCGGGGTTCCTGTACACCAGCTCTGTGAACACTTTCTCTGCTTCTTCCATATCCCCCAACTCTATGCACAGTGAACCTGGGGAGGGGAATCCCCATGGTTGAAGGAGTTCAATTGGGAAGTTAGGTTGGAATATTCTGTATGATACTTGTAATATATTTAATATATGGGATCCACACCAATGGTGATTGAAGCCATGATGTCAACCCTGTATTGTTTCTTGTTGGACTCATTAACTTGTGTGCTAGGCAGGCAAAAGTATGCACATCAGCATATGCATAATTTAGCCAGTTAGCTTAATAGGTAATTTTATTATTCAGTTGAACGGTTTTCGTCTAAAAGTTAATAAATTCTACCAAACCGAAATCTTTTCAGAGCATATTACTTATTTCCTTTTGTGAAGAATGATCCCCACATCACAATAAAGCAGTGGTTTGCACCAAGCATTGATTGCTACCTTTATATTCCAACCAGGATAATTTGTCGACGATCTTATCCTGGTTGCTCTCGAGATGCTCCATGGCTTGCCGATGAAGTCCCGCCTCCTGGAGGATGGAGTTCTGGTAGAGGAGAAGCTCGCTGTGTTCGTACACCATCTCCTGCGGACATCACTTTGAATGATCAACAAATCCAACACAGTTAAATAAAAATACATTTTGCATCAGTTTTAGCTGTCTTACTGTTCCATCTCAGGTTCAATCTCATTGCAAACGCACGTAGTTTATTTAGTTATGTTGGATTTGTTGTATTTATTTAAAATATAGTTGTTTCATGAAAAGTGTGTTTTTATGATCATAAATGTAAATAATAATTATAATCCGAACTATTTGAATTTTGAAATATTACTTTACTCATTGTTAACAACAGAATGTTACATTTTAAATGTCCCATGTCATGATTCAAATGTCATGATGGCTTTGTTTTAGGCTCAGAACTTGTCAAATTATTAAAGGTTAAACCGTGAACAATTACGTTGAAAGCAAACTTATTTAAACAATTTTAAATGTAAATAACAATTTTGCGGCTGACTTCCCAGCGTTTAGATATTTCGGTTGATATATGTAATGCTTGTTAGACTCTTAAATATTTATTGGCAAGTGAATGTGGATTGATCATACAGCAGTGAGATCAAAACCAGCCGCTGGTTGGTCGGTTGTGTCCTTGGGCACTCAGGACGTCGCATAAAACCAGTTAATAATTCGATTAAACTAAAACATAAATGTCATTATCATACAACATATGGTTGGTAACCCAATGAATGTAATAATTTTCCACCCCAACATACAAGTTGTACCTGCTGCGTTTTGCTGAATTCCTCCAAGACCTTGAACGCGATTGTGTAATCTTTGAGCAGGTGGTTTGCGATGGCGTATCCAATCCATGGGGCTCGCTGGCCGGGTTTCAACTGGAGCAATGTGTAGCGGGTCTCCTGGGGGTGAAGGGGGTGGATAAGGATGTTGTAAGGTGGGTGGGTGTATGGGTGGGGGTGGTTAAGGAGGTTGTAAGGTGGGTGGGATGATTTATGGGGTGGGGGGGTTATGTGGGTTAATGTGGGTGGGGCGGTAAGGTAAATCACAGTTGATAATAGGGGGTTGGTGTAGGTGGCCGCTGAGGGGTTAAAGTGAGTTGATATGGGTAAGGTGGGTATCCTGTGGGTAGGTGTCTTGCTTTGGGTAAGTGGGAGTGGTGGGTGTTGATAGGACGGGGGTAAGGTGGGTTGATGTGGGTGGGTGGATGTATAACTCCTGTGGGTGGGTGTCTTGCTTTGGGTAGGGGTTGATGGGGGGTAAGGTGGTGATAAGTGAGTAAGGTGGTACTTACCCTGTATCCCTCTATATCTCGCATGTGCACTTGGAGCATGGATAAGTCGCGCAGAATGTGAAGGTTTTCCTGGTGGAAGGTAATGTAGCAAGTTATATTGGTGATTTATGTTAGTAGCATGGTGTGATGTGTGGTATTCTAAAGGCAGGACCATTGGTTCAGCCGATTTGTCTTTTTATTAGTTCCAGACATTATTATGTTGATTTAAAAAACTATTTCTGTGATTAATACCAAAGTGTTAGAAGCATAAACTTGTAGCATAGACAACAGTTGTAAAAGTACTATGTAGCTGGGCTTTATAGGTAATAATACGCTATTTACAAGAATTCACTACAGAAAACATATATTATCTGAAATGCATATGATCATTAGCTTACTCAAACCTTTACAATCCAAGTAACAAAATTCATTAACAAACACAAAAACAGTAATATTGGTGAGAAAGACCAGATTCATGGAGCAAATGCTGCTTAGTTAAATATTCTTCAGCCATGTAGTTAGAACACAATTCATTTGGTTAAGTGATTTAACAGACATCTTACTTTTAGTTTCTAGGATGTCAATTAGGAATGCACAAAATCGATTATTCTTAAATCATTCTGGGATAAGAATTTAGTATCTAGAATTTTAGATTCTATGCTAGAATATTTTTCAAGAAAAACTGCATGCGTTTAATATTGAAAAAAAGTTCAATCATTTAAACCAAAAAGTAATAACATGAAGATGCATACAGGCATACTATGTTTCCAGGTCATAACCATTACATGGTGGGTTCAAATTCTAACCTTGTCCCAGCGTAGAGCATTCCGGTAACATTTGATCGCTTCATCATACTTCTTATCCGATCTCTGCAGCAGGCCATACACATGCCAGCAAACATGGGATTTGAGGTCGTTCTTCAATCCCCTCTTCACCAGCTCGTAAGCTTCCTCCTTCTTCCCCGTGCAGTTCAACGTGAGACCTTTCATGGCCAGCGTCTCTGGTGGTCGAAACATTGGGATAGTTGGTGGAATACTTGGTAATTACCGGCCCTTTCAGGCCTCACCATATTAAATCTGGGTCATACTTGTGCAGGTTTTAATACTGGCTGCATGTTATGGTGGGTTAGTGGTTGGGGTAGGGTATTCAGGTGTCATCCTTTTAAAAGGAAAACCAGGGGCATTAACACAGAGACAATCGTCAGATTATCCCGTAACATACAGACACTGAAGACTAAGGTAGATTGAAATAGCAACTTCTATGACCAAAATATCCATTCATTTTGTGCTGGGGTTTATATACCAGCAAACTATTCCTGGGCAATTATTATTTTGTGATGTAAGAAATCTTTGATTATTCATTAGCATAATGTAAGTCATAGTGGCGTCCTATTAGAGATGGCGTTCAAATAGAGGATTGACGGAATATATTTGTTGATTAAATTATCAACCATTGTGCAATGAACCTCCTCACCTCCATGGTCGGAAAACTTTGGATTCGAAAGAATTTGTTTTGCAAATTTTAATCCATTCTTGTACTGCTTCTGTTCATAACATTTCTGCAACATAAAATCGTTAATAGGACGGTAGTGACAACAGTTTAAATGTTTCTAAATTACTAAATAAGTGTTTGGATTTGCACATAAAAGACGAATGTGCGTTTAACGTGAGTTGATGGTCTCATCAACAAAATAAAACCTTTTTATGGAATTTTCCGGAACCAAATCAACAAGTTATTCAAGTGTAAAAAAGCTTTTGAAAGACGGCATTGATTATTCAAGGAAAGGGTTATAAACTGAGGCGACACAAACTCATTATAAAAGGCGTGAAAACAATAAAATAAGTCGTCAAGAGTCAAAAATACAAAACTGCATTTTAGTAAATTAATGATATAAGATATTCATGTTTTATTTACGTAAATGAAAAAAACAGTCATTAAGGGCAATTGTCAGGTAAACTTGGGTCCACTGTCCGATTATTAATACCGTGGCTATTGCAGTGTGTTGTATATGATTTAAGGCATTCTTCCAGTTCAAAATATAAATTGGAGTTACCTTAATTATTCAAATAGAAGTATGGAACGTACCAATATCCTGTTAAACAGGGTTTTCTCCTTTGGTGGAAGTGGGTGACTGGTGGGCATGACGCAGTTTCCAGGACCAAACAGTTGAAATTTTAAACTACAATCTTACTACAACAGACCACACTGAACTGGTGGGATAACAGAATATTAGTGATTTGTGTGCAATTTCCCACCACCTTATTCATTGCTATGCACTTATAACACAACAAGCACACAGATAACACAATCATGCATTTATAGAATATTATGTGTGAATGTACCAACATGTACGGCTAGTTTAGTTTTCCACAGTAAATACACAGAATTTTCAATACAAAATTTTAAAAAATACGGAAAAACAATTAAAACAAGTTATCAATAAAGTAATTCATTTAAAGTCATACTTGGATGCTGAACCTTTAAAAAGTTATTTAAATAAATAAAAAATCAGGTTTAAGTCTTGAACATAAGTGACAGATGTGGATGTATAATACAGCATTGATATTAATAAACTTAAAATAATAAATTTAACTTGAACATTTAGGATTCGAAAATGAAAGTAGTTTCACTCAGTTAAACACATCACTACCATTCACCAATGCACTGTGTCGGGACAAAAACATTGTCCATATTTAGAGTCAAAATCCAATTCTTTTCAAACATACATTAATTTGGAAACAAAGTTTTATGCAGAAAGATTGATTTAATTAATTTTTCAGTTAAAAATGATGGTGTTTATAACTAAAAATGACAAGATCTAAAGTTCGGATTGATTTAGAATGATTCTGGAATTCAAACTGATTTGGATAATGACATCTTATACAATGTACACATACCGGTAAACATAAAGAATGGTTTGTGTTTAATACAGGTCGAATGGCAAAATTTGAAGTAAAGTATTTTCTATGATATGTATTCAACTACAAAATAAGGCATATCCACAGTCAGTATAGCAAATCCAAATAAATGATGAAACACCATGGAATTATAAGATGCAATATTCTAGAATTACAGACTTGTTCTACATTAAACAACCCTACACACACCTTAACACTATACGAGAATTGTTGACAGCGCTGAGAGTTTGAAATTAAAGCTTTACAAAGCATCCAACATTCACAGAATATATTTGGCATGGCAAGGTATACTTTTGCTGCATATGGGATATTTAATACACACTTGTACACATTGTTGTTTTTCCTTTATTTTTAAAATGAATATTTTCCTTTATTCATTATGTTTTATTGTTAGATATTTAATGCACATCATAAAATATGGCACCTACAAAAATTAAAATCTGTAAAATTTTACCACCTTAAAGACAACACTAACACAATGTACAATAAAACTTTATCAAACTTGAGTAAAGGAGTACCAATAAAACCCAAATGTTTAACAGTTTTGCTCCATTAAGTTACCATTACAGGATACCCAATTCTAATAATTCTAGTCTATATTTCTGGGGTTAAGCAAAAGCACAAAATAATTTTGAGAATTCATGATAATCACAACATGTTAGCAACCAAAGTGTGACATGGATAAGTTGGGAAGTTTAGGCCATTTTTCCGATTCGTTGCATACTTATTAATCGCTTGACCTTATTCTAGAATACTGGTGGTTTAATTTCGGTAATCTTAACACTAGATGGGAATTAATAAACAAAATACAACCACATCAATATATGATCAACCAAACTAGGTCGATGAGAACGATTCCAGCCAATGTATTGAAAAATCCAAGAAATCACCAATCAAATCACATTATAACAACGCTAATTAGAATAATACATAAGCTACTTTCATTAAAAATCTATTTTTACTAAAGTTGACAGTATAAAATTAAATTTTACTTGCTCTTCAAGTATATTTTAGAGTTCTAGATTCGAAATTATTGATCGTGGAATAATTTTAGAACCAAACTGATTGGGGATAAGGACATCCAAAATAAATGTTAATTAAAGGGTTGGAATGAGTGTTTGGGGTTAGAAATAGTTTCCACATGTTTAGTCAGAAGTTTCCCCTTCACCCCTTCATAGTATTACACACCAAGAAATACTCTGCGACCGATATAAACATGAAAGATAACCAATGTAGACAACATGGGATGAGGGCTGCTTTACATACAAAAAAACAAAACAAGGTCTTAATACAATGTATATATATATATTATGTATGAAGATTGAAGACATTAATAATCTAAGCATGAAAGAATACTTAACTTGTCTACTTATGATTTAATATAATTAAAATTAAGGTGGTGAAAGTGACTAAACTGCTTCTTTTCACTGTCACCCCGGTCAGCAAAAAAGTATGTTTGTTTTAAGGTGTATCGATACCATACATGTATATAGTATTAACTTAATATCCTCAATAACAGCTAAATGAAAAAGCAAAGCTATCTACAAAAAATGTTAGAGTTTCTTTTACAAGTCGACTCCTATCGGCTCTATACTTGCGCATGTAGCTAAGAGTGTAATGAACCGTGTTTCCTCTGGTACACTTTTAACACGAATATGTAAAAAGTGAGAAAACCATCTGTAATAACGAGTTGCCAAGTGTTATTAAGTCTGCAATATAGCTGGAATAGTCGCGTAGTAATGAGCAGTGGTAAAGACATTCAACAAAACGTGCACTAGTACTTACTACCTTATTCATCTCTATTGTGAAATGAGACTCGGTCTATGGTTCAATCGGTGTGTAAAAAACGAAACGTGAGAATTTACATATATTGAATACTTTTTTATGGGACATTTTTAAAATTTAATCTATTTAAATAGGTTTATAAATAATCTGTAAATTAAATCTATCTCATAACTGAGTGGTACTTTTTTGTATTATAGGATGTTAATGATAAAGACGGGGTGAAAGAGAACCAAGTTTACGTAGAAGCTGTCGAGAAGCCAATAGTATTATGCTATGTTGTATATGGGATGGGTTTTTAACCTATTAATCCAGTGAGTTTTAACAAACATGGTTAAAACTTGCCCAAGAAGTATACAACCGAATTACAAGTGGCTGAGTTTCGATTTACAAAATGACCGCCCAACTCTTTCTAGAGCAATACCGCCATGAAATTGCCTTGTTCAGGGACTTAAACGCAAAGAATATTTTATTCATCCAATTAACAAGAGACACAAGGTTTTAAATCTACCCCATTTCTGTCGTTTACAGCTAGAAATAAAACCGCATGCAGCCCCGTTGTCACGGTTGAGTGATTCCTCTTATGAATGTTCGGGAACATGTGAAAGATGAATTGATCGAAGTTGTCCGTTATCTGCGTTGTTTTATCAGTGTCAGGCAGTTTTCTATCGAAATATGGCTTTAGTGTATAACTGTTAATATAAATGTAATATATAGATCTAAGTAATAAAGTATTTTGTGTTATAGCGTAATTGGTTGGTTGATATAGGTAATATAGTCTTGAAAAAAATAATTTTACAGTTTTATAAAGTTTTTTCACACTTGAAGCAGACAAAATGGTAAGTTATATTTATTTGCACCTATATATTGTTTTTATTTGAAGAAATGAAATATTTGTTATACTCCCACTGAATAGGCCTACCTTTGTGCTCTTTGGACTTCATTGACTAAAGCCCAATTAAGCTTTGTATTTGGCAAAGAGTTTTTGGGCTTTACTACTTGAAATGTCTAAATCTTACAAAACACAATGTAATAGCCCCTGTAACACGACGATGGGCATGAGGTGATATGATGGTTGTCTGTGTGATAACGCCCCTATGTTTTCCCATTTACAGAGCTTAACTCAAATATCCTATCCTAAATGGTTATATAAATGTACCAAAATTTTATACATGACTCCACCTAAAAGTCAGCCAACCAGTTAATTATGCAACTGTAACCTTCTGATTCTTCAACAGATGTCCTTAAACCCAATTTCCATCTACAATTATGGCGCGGATGAAGAGAGGGGAGAAATTGCTAGAATGGTAAAATATATGAATTAAGATTCAAAGAAACCAATCTGAAAAGCATATGGGTGCACGGATAACCAAACTTCTTAATGTATTAAAACAAACTACAAAAACTTATAAACAGATTTTACATTGATAAAGAACTAGCCGACATCTACTATGCCAGACTTGGTAATTAACATTAAACGGCCTTACTGCTTATTATATATTGCATATTTTACCACACAAACATTTTAACTGTTAAAACATCTTAAAAGACCCTTTTTACAATTATGTCCTTTAATCATACAAATGATGATCTCCACGCAGTCTTCATTTGTTGGTGCGGTTGCCATCGGTGATTTGGTGAAGAGCACCCTCGGTCCCAAAGGAATGGACAAAATCCTGATGAGCCCCGGGCATTCTGCTACCAGTGAAGCCCACGTTACAGTCACTAATGATGGAGCCACCATCCTCAAGTCCATTGGGGTGGATAACCCGGCTGCTAAAGTATTAGTTGGTGAGATTACATTGATTGTGTTACATTGAGTAGAAGAATTACATTCGACCATGCTTATCTATATTCCATATATGCCGCAATTAAGTATTGTTACACCGCCACCCCATAATTAAGAAAATAATCAACACTTATGCTAGTTTGTGATATTCTAGCACAATATGAAGCCATATTTTACACGCATCCACAGTATAAAGGTAATATCTATTAATGTAAGATTGACTACTAATTTTGACAATAGAAAACCCAATTTTAGTCTACAGTGGTAAAATTTCTGTTTGTACCCATTGCAAACCAAACATAGCATTTCCACACCTATGATTGATTGCATAAAGCCTTCCAGATTTACGTTTGTGTATATAATGTGCGAGTTCCCACTCTTCGCATGTTCTCACCCCCTCCATTTTCCACCTGAATAGAACTGGCGCGAGTCCAGGACGACGAAGTTGGAGACGGAACCACATCGGTCACCGTGCTCGCTGCCGAGCTGCTTCGGGTGAGTTGATTCATGGGTTTGAAGGGGATTTGTGACGGGTGTTGTTACAGGAAGCGGAAAAGATGATCAACCAGAAGTTTCATCCTCAAACCATCATCCGTGGCTGGAGACGAGCATTGGATGCTGCGAGAGCCGCGTTGGAGAATTCAGCCATCGACAACGGGTACGTGGCGTGTGAAACTAACCCTTTCCACATGTGAAAGTCGTATCCGACACAATTGCCCACTTTTTAATACAAATCATGACCCTTTTTTACACACAAAACAAGATGTATAAACTTCACTTTGCAAAGGTGCAATCATAGTGGTTCATGATACAACCAGGTTGTAAAGTCCACTTTACAAATTCCTTTTGTGAAACTAGTTGTTTCCACAGCAACGATGAAGAAAAGTTCAAGAAAGATTTGATGAATGTATCCCGAACGACTCTCAGTTCAAAACTCCTCACCCAGCACAAGGACTTCTTCGCAAAGATGGCGGTTGACGCTGTGCTGCGATTGAAGGGAAGTGGGAACTTGGAGGCAATTCAGGTGCGCATATGACCATGGATCATGGGTTGGTTTTAAGTTTTATTCGCTGTTTATCGACACTATTTGTTATGAACGTATCGTTCATGAATCATAAATAATGTTAGTCATTAAAATCATGTTTTATAGCCATTCAAACAAATGACAATGTCATCTATCTAGTTGCTTTCTATATTATTAAGCATTTTACTTAATTCTTTGGAAATCGTTTTGTATCTAGGTAAACAGTGTCCTCCTACCAATTTAACATTTCTCAAGTATTCAGTTGATTCCTCAGGCAGGCATTTAGCGGACATCACCTGAACCAGTGCAATAATAACGTATCAATATACTGTGGTAGCTCTGGTAACCCAATGATTGTGGCTGGTGGTGTGATAATGTCCGATGTGATATCTCATCCAAGGGATAAACATATCCAACATAATTTCTAGTTAGATTAAACATAGATATCCTATTCTAGTTCTAGATCAGTGGTGGGCAACTTTTCTAGTCGGCGGGCCAGATATTAGAAAATAAAGTTCTATGGTTAGATACAGTCTGTTGGCCGATCAAAATTCTTTCAAGGGCCGGACATGGACTGTATGTTGCCCATGTCTTGACTAGATGCTGTAGTTGCCTGGTTTTGACCCATCCACCTTCCGTTCACTGTCACATTGATTTCCAGATCATTAAAAAACTCGGTGGCACGATGACAGATTCATACCTCGAAGAAGGTTTCTTATTGGACAAAAAGATTGGGATGAACCAACCAAAGCGACTGGAAAACGTTAAAATTTTGATCGCCAACACATCTATGGACACTGATAAGATAAAGGTAATTTGCATAGTGGGTAACCCCAGTTCGTTTTTCGGTAGTGGGTAACCCCCAGTGGTATTTGTGGATTATGTTCCATGTAACCTGACTTAATATCTGGTTTTATAGGGTTTTCATGGACTTTATGCGATCTCGCATCAGGCATGCCTTTTTTAAGTTTAAAACCAAGCTAAGCTCGTCTCCAAGATTGTTTATATATCGGTTGCATCAACCATTCAGCACACGACGTAGCTTATTGCATAATATTCCCCTCCATGTGTTTTTCTCCATGTGTTTCACCCCCTAATTCCTAAATTTCATCCTATAATACCGCCCAGATATTCGGGTCGCGTGTTCGAGTGGACGGCACGGCCAAGGTTGCCGAGATCGAATTGGCCGAGAAGCAGAAAATGAAGGAAAAGTGCGACAAGATAATCAACCATGGAATCAACTGTTTCATCAACAGGTTTCAACTGATCAATCATTTCATCGTTTCAATCATATTTTGATGTTTTAACATAGTGAAATAGATTCTATATCCCTACACTGGGCGCGAGGTAATCTGACGATTGTTCCCGTGTGTTAACCCCCTTGGTTTTGCAATTCACGGGGATAAACATGAATATAAGCGTGGCAGTCAAGGTTAACCAACTGTGTGTTTACCAAGCAAAGTAAGAATCAGTTAATGTCAGAAGAATCTCCACCATCGGTGTGTTAACGCCCTTGTGTTTCCCCATTCATGGGAATAAACATGAATATAAGTGTAACAGTCAAGGTTAAATGGTTGTGTGTTTACCAAGCAAAAAAAGAATCAGTTAATGTCAGAAGAATCTCCATCAGTCCTGTTGTAACCCATGCTTGCCCCGCAGACAGCTGATCTACAATTACCCGGAGCAGCTATTCGCCGATGCAGGGGTGATGGCGATCGAACACGCAGATTTCGAGGGGGTGGAGCGGCTGGCCCTCGTGCTCGGGGGCGAGATCTGCTCCACCTTCGACCGACCCGACCTCGTGCAGCTGGGCAAGTGTGATGTCATAGAGGAGGTTATCATCGGGGAGGATCGACTTATCAAGTTCTCCGGTGAGTTGGGGGGTGGATGGTTGGATGGGGGGTTTGAATGGGATTTGCTGTCAAAACCATGTCCAGCAGATTGTTGGAGTTGAATGGGGCATCTTTTAATTTTATGTCAAAGCCATGTTAAGCAGATTGGCTTGGGGATACCAAACAAACTTGGGGATACCAAAAATCAAAGGGTGTCCAGTCTTCTTATTATTGATACTAAACAAACTTCGTAGGAGTTGCTCGTGCTGAGGCGTGCACCATCGTGCTACGTGGGGCGACTCAGCAGATTCTCGACGAATCAGAGCGCTCGCTTCATGACGCGCTGTGCGTGCTCCAGCGCACAGTGGCGGAGACGCGTACAGTGCAGGGTGGAGGCTGCTCGGAGGCTATGATGGCGTGTGCGGTGCAGGAGCTCGCGATGAAGACTCCAGGGAAGGAGGCGGTTGCCATGGAAGCATTCGCAAGGGCTCTTATGCAGGTACTTTGTGGGTGGGATGAAAGGGAGAGTCTATCTTTCAATGGTAGATAGAATATTCTACATTCGTACTTTGTGGGTGGGATCTAGGATGAAAGGAAGAGTATTTTTTAATGCTTTCAATGCAATGATAGAATATCGTACATGGCAAGTTTGTGATTTATCCTGATGAATAGGAAACGCAAGGAGATTTATCAAACAGGCAATCATCAGATCACCTCACGTCCATCGTCAGTTACTGTAGCTATTGCAGTGTGTTGTATGTGAATCAGACGTTTCTTCAATATAGTACCCATTACTCCGCTGGGTTCGAGCAATATTTGTCAGATGATTTGTCTGCGGACTCAAACGTCTAGCTAGCGTTTTAAGCCAACCAAGTTTGGAACTACAAACTCTCTCGGTTGTAAGACGACAACCACCAAGCTGATCCGTTGCATCTCTAATAATCTTATCTGTCACAACTTGCAGATCCCGATCACAATTGCTGACAATGCCGGTTATGACAGTGCAGATTTGGCTTCTCAATTAAGAGCTGCACACGCTGAAGGAAAGAATACCATGGGACTAGGTGGGTGCTAGTATGGGACTAGGTGGGTGCTAGTATGGGACTAGGTGGGTGCTAGTATGGGTCTAGGTGGGTGCTGGTATGGGGCTAGGTGGGTGCTAGTATGGGACTAGGTGGGGCTAGTATGGGGTTAGGGTAGTGCTGGTTTGGGTCTGTGCACCACTGATTCCCCCCCCCCTCCCCCCAGACATGGAGGAAGGAGAGATCGCTTGCATGAAGGAACTCGGAATCACCGAGTCGTACCAGGTGAAGCGACAAGTCCTCATGAGCGCAGCGGAGGCAGCCGAGATGATCATACGTGTCGACAACATTATCAAAGCTGCTCCCAGGTACTTCCCCCTGCAATATGTTCTGTAGTAGTCCATGATGTTACAACTTGTGTGCTGATGGAGAATTAACTTCAAGTTATAAAGAAGCATACCCAGTTCCGTATTTACATAGAATTCTACTTGCAATATTGCAGACAAAAGGCTGTTTGAATAAGGAATCTACAATGTTTAATTATAATTTCAAGGAAAATTAATTTTCCATCCAAAACAACCTTGACATCAGCACACAAGTTGTAACTTTCCCGATTTACTATCTGCTCATAATTGTTACGCGAATAATACGTACTATATCACCTATAAATACCCGTAAAAGTGTTATAAAGTATAGATAAAGATTACTTAGCAGTTGGTTCTAACTTATTTATTTGTATGAAATATTTGATTTTGAAATATCTGATTAAATTCCATTTTTCCCAGACAACGGCAACCCGA